>JAYMTP010007840.1:0-10616 GCA_036897365.1 Geranium brycei | reverse complement strand
GCTTGATTGACCAGGGACCCGTTAAATGTGATCCGTGCGGACCTGTGGTTCTACTATTAATGATGACACACTCGATGACATAGATCAAATCACATTCAACATATTCTCACAACACAATGATAATATAATGTCATTTTATTATTGCAATGGTGATGTAACATGTACACATAAACTGAGATTGGCTAAGGGCACAACTCCTATAATAACAGGGAATGCATACTCGTTAAATCCAAAGTGAAGTGCTATAATTGCTCTGAATTTAGTCATTAGTCTTATCAGTACAGAAATTCACAGAAGAATGAAGCAAACTTTGTTGAACACTATGACGAAACGTAACATGCTCTGTTTATATTCGAAACTTGTAAAATCCTGAAGAGAGGAACCATGGAAGAGGTACTGATGCTCAACGAACGATGAGTCTTCTCATATGTGATGACCATGGAAAGAATGACGTTTGATTTATGGTACCTCGATACTAGAGCAGACAATCATATGACAGGTAGGGATATTCACAATCGAGAACCGCCCTAAACCGCCCATAACCGACCCGACCGACGGTATTCGATTCTTTAATACAAAGAACCAAAACCGAACCGGCGCAGTTTAGTCAGTTTACTAAGCCCGAACCGAAACATCAGTCGGTTCTCAAGTTAACCCGACCAAACCGATTGTGTTTGGACTACAGCCTACATCGAGATTCAAGCCCAATTTAATCGGCCCAAGTACATGCTATTAGCCTACATCTTATAACAGAAATTAAAATTTTAAATTAGTACATATTAGTGGTCGAAATTTAAATTAAGATTATTAACAAATTTTATAATATTCTCATCCACGAAGGAGAGAACGTATTATAAGATATTCTGATGAAGCTCCTCTATTTATAAGCAAGAGAAAGGATGAAAAACTGACTCTCAAGCAATGTGAGACTTTATAATTACTGCATGCATCTTTCTGAAAGTAAATAATTAATTATAAAATATATAAAGATAAAGTATCATTGATCACAAGTAGTTGTTTGGCTTAGTGGTTCGGTATCATTGACCATTTAATTATTTTTGAATTCCCAAACTATCCTTACCGCTCATCACTACTACTTCAACTTTACGAGTATTTCAAAATTGGAGAGCTACAACCCTATTCACCTTCAACCACAATCTTTGACTGTAAGTCGAAGTCCTACATCTCCGTCTGAGGATTTCAGGGCTTGTAGGGATGTTGATTTTCTAGATGGGTAAAAGATCTGTTATACCGTTTGAATCGACAATTGCTAGATATCGACCATATCACTACATATATTGTAGGGATTTACATCCACAAGTGTTGGGATTAAAATAGAGATCCACCAAGTAGGGTCTCCAAGACGGCGTCGGGCTCATGTCCATCGTAGGAGCGGAGGTACAGTTTTGTATTTGTCTGATATCTAATTTCTAATATTGAATTCGAGTGCATTGCCAGGGGTCATATTGAGGACCTCTAATTTTTGGAGATTTCGTTGCACTATTATGTTCAGAGAAATGATTTGTAAAACATGTGATGTGTGGGACCGTGAGATGTTTGTTTCCATCTGATTGTGAACCAAAAACTACACAACACAACACGATTATGTTTTTTATACTTTTGTTGGATTTACATTGTGAATGGTTTCTCAATCCATTTAATGCATGACTTTAGTTGGTACATAAGTTTCCCTACAAAGTATAAGTTTATTATTATTATTTTTTGAAATCGACACAATAAAATAATTGAAATTAGGGGTAATTTCACTTAGGTCACCACAAAAGTTTGTAGTCTCACTTAGGTCACCAAAATTTTAATTTAATTTGTGAGATCATCAAAAAGAACTTTTGTCTCAATATTATAATTCTGTTAGTTATTTCTGATTATTTTTTTGATATAAAAAAGTTAATGACCAAAATACTCTCCGGCCACTGGTACTCGCCCAGAGTTCTGGCCATTATAGAAACAGTCGATTTTCCAAGCAATTCCATCTCAATTTCGCCGGCCACTAGAAGCTCGTCAATTTTGCGAAACCCTCACTGATTTCTTCCAAACCATGGTCGATTTCAACAAAACCTTGTCGATTTCGTCAAATCATCGTCGATTCATCCAAACCTTCGTCAATTTCGACACCCGAGCCCCTCGATTTCACACCAAGCTCATCGATTTTGCAATGAGTTAATAACAATGAGACAAAAGTTCTTTTTGGTGATCTCACAAATTAAATTAAAATTTTGGTAAAACTTTTGTGGTGACCCAAGTGAAATTACCCCTTGAAATTATGTAGATCATGAGACTACGAAGAGCTTAGTTGGAAATTTGGTATGGAAACCAAAGGTCTCTTGTCAAGTTTAAGAAACCAAAAATAAAAAAGTTGTAAGAAGGGTTTGCTTTTGAAAATTTACAAACAACTTAAAGTTAAAATAATCATTTTCTTTGAAATCCGACCGTGGTAAAACAGTGCAACAAGCTGTTCAATTTTATACACTGGGTAGGTATTTGTTTGTGCTTAGTAGTTAAAGGGAACCATTTGCAATTTGTCCATTATTTATTTTAAAATTTTAATACAAGAGTATTTTCGTCATTTCCCAAAAAGTTAACATAATTTTAAGAAAAAGTTAACTAAGAGAAGTAAAGTGAAACTTTTTGAAACTTAGGGGACTTTACAAAACGTTTTTGAACTTGGAGAGTTAAGTTAAACTGCGTTATAGTTAAGGGGAGCTAAGTGGAATATTTCCAAAATATAAATATTTTTCATATTTATTTTTATATAAGATAATTAATATTTTGATTTTATATGTATATTATTTTGATTGTGCAAAAAATGCATTGCATACCGAGACTCTCTACAAAAATACAATAACATACAGAGAGTTTTGGTAATTTTATATACTAAATGGTGAGACTATTTTCGGATTATGAAAATATTTCAAGATTTCCGTCTATTTTAACAGAATTATACTAACGTTGCAAGAGTATACAAAGTGGACCGAGATTTTTTGCGAAAAAAATACATCAGACAAAGTTTCTGCAAAACTAAAATAACATATGGAGAGTTTTTGCAATGTTCTCATAAAAAATACCCTCCTTTTAAAAATTATTGAAATACAAAATTTATAAAATACCTTTCTTGAATAGAGCGCCTCTGTCTTTCTCAAGGGAGCCTTCTGGTCTTATTTGCCGGCGATCTTTCTAGTCTTCTTCTCCGATGTGGCTCGTTGTTCTCTTCCTCTCCAACTGCCTAGTTGCGGCGTTAATCGTTTAAAGACTAGAGATCTAGTGCATTTGTCACATAATAGTCCTATACCGATATTTTGTTGGGTCTCTTTGTATAAAGAGCGGACACATGCCAACTTGTAATGCTTTTGTCTCCAATGCTCAAGGTTAATAAAGTTTACTGTAATAAAATGATAGGTTTCAAAATACACCGTAGTGAAATGAAAATCGTTCAAAGTACACCGTAGTGAACAATAATTACCCCCGTATAATATAAGCATTAAGTGCAGTGCTATTTTCTGATCCAATCATGCCCTTAGGCAGAATCACAAACTTTTCCGATGCAATCTTTTACCGTAGTTTTGAATTTTGAAACAATAGATTTGACACAACCAACATTAAATTCCAGTGATTATCATATAAATTCAAATAGCCATGAAATAAGGACAGTCAAAATTATCACATCAAATATAACCTGTTACATTAAAACCCTTCCAAAACTACATCGTGATGGTACAGATAAAATAGTATAAATAATAACAAAAGGAGAATATTCATGTACAAACTATAACCTTATGGCTCTGGTTATCTAAGGTAGTGTCTTTCTCTTTCTGGCAAGAAGATCAGGTTTCCAATTTCTACTCACCTATGTCTCGCACCCCTGCCACGGTAAAAATTAAAAATCCAAGACAATAAATCTGTCATCAACCTCGACAACTGCCCCAGAAGATCAAGATGCATCCTTCCTCTTGCGTTTCCCAGTAGTCTTCCTCAAGTTGCCTTCAATTTGGTTAACCAAACTTTTATGAGCAATTTCTTGAATTTGTCCCAGGAATATCTCATCTTGTTTATCCATTCCAAGCGGACAGATTTTATCTGCTATGCTTGCAATTTCCCTCATTGCAGCGATTTTGTTTTGATACTCAGAGGGAAGAGATGTTGGCCTTCCTACAAACTTACGAGTAATATTCAGGTACCACTGCATGTAGTTAGTCTCGTCTACACCATCCACACCTTTCAGAATATGTTCATGGCGGTTCAACCATTCCTTGAGCAGTGTTTTCATTTTCCCAGACAAGTCTATCCCGCCTACATTTCTCCTCCCATTTGAAAACTCTTTTTCCACAGGGATCTTTCTCTCCCAGTGCAACACATCCTCAGGGATTGGTTGAGGCATTCCGAACTGCCTTAAGCAGCGATCTGGGAGGTGCCTTTCTGCCTTTTCAAAACATATTAACATTGTCTTTGACGTCCCTAACGTCAAACTATTTCTTATATCTTTCGGAATAAGGGAGCTGTCCTCCATACCATTGTAAGGAAGCCACTCAACATGAGATGATTGTAATGTGTCCAAAGCCTTGCGATAGGATACAACGTCATTTTTCTCTCTTGGAAAATTTGGCTTTCCTTTCCATTGAAGTACGAAAGGAAAAGCATTTGGGCTTTGGTTGAGCTTTGGCCTCCCAATATTGAGGTGATAGTAGCTCCATGTTTGGAGTAATGTCAAACTCCCACTGGTGGTACTTTTCTGAGATCTTAGGGAGGCTTTGCCCATTGCTTTATACAAATATGCCAAAGTTGCCGCACCCCATGCATACTCTCCCGCCTTTTCAAAGTCCTCAAACAAAGGTAGGTATTTTAGAGGCACTTTGTTGCCGCTAGTTGTAGCAAATATTGTACTCCCAACAAGATATAGAAGATAAGCTCGAGTATGGCACTCAATCACTTCAGCAGGTGCATCCTCAGGGCATTGGGAAAAAATCTCCTTCAACCAACTAAGCTTCACCATCCCCTTGTGATCTAGTTCATGCGGCGCTTTCCCTAAAAGCCGTTCACAAATCAAGCGGGAGTGACCTATTTCCCCAATGACGGCTTCTCCATCTATTGCGAGCCCAAGCAAGAGAGCAACATCTTTCAAGGTTATTGTCATTTCACCAACGCTCAAGTGGAATGTGTTTGTTTCGCTCCTCCACCTCTCAATAAGTGCTGCAATGAGTGCCTTGTCTAGACTAATTGAAGGAACCATTCGGAAGTACTTAAACCCAGCCTTCTCCACCAACACAATCTGCTTTTTGGTGAGCTTCCACTCGTCTAGCTTAGTAGTATGTTCGTGACACCTTAGTACGCCACGCTCCTACACATGCCAATGAAACAATATTAAATTTAATCTACAGAAACAAGTATAGTGATGGAAGAGCACTACACCTTCCCTTCCCAAATTGCTGATGAAATATGATTCTCCTGATCATACAGAACGGAACGATCAAGCGGACCAGGGTCATCGATTGAGTTGATGTCAATTGGTTCAGGACTGACTGCTTCATGGGTGTCAAATGGTTCAAGATAGATTGCCTCATTAGTGTCAACTGGTAAAGAAGCAATTCTGTGATCAGT
Organism: Geranium brycei; assembly: GCA_036897365.1. Taxonomy (NCBI): domain Eukaryota; kingdom Viridiplantae; phylum Streptophyta; class Magnoliopsida; order Geraniales; family Geraniaceae; genus Geranium; species Geranium brycei. The sequence continues at coordinate 5,006 of JAYMTP010007840.1, read as the reverse complement.
GTCATTCGGCGGAGGATTGTTAGTCCCAATGGCATTAACTAATGGACTCTCTGCTTCATTTGCATCAACCGGTACACGAATGCTTGCTTTACTGCGGTCAACTGCGGTAGGACCATTCACATCGATATTGGTCTTAACAGGTTCAGGATTAACAACTGAATTGGTTGCTTCTGCGAGCGTAACTGGTTTTGCTTCTACATGGTCAGGATGGTTTGATTCTACAGCTTCCATTAGTGCCCTACTGGTATGTTGGATACAATGATTTAAATCAGAAACAGATACAAAAAAGTCCATACTTCCAGCACCTTAACGCCATACAAAATCATTCACATTTGACGGAGAACAAAAGCAAAACCCTAACGAAATCGAAATCAAGCAATCACGAAACAAAAGTAATAGACTGAATTCTATGAAGCAGAATTGAAATGGGATTAGGATTCGGGCGCAGACCTTGAGAAAATGCACAAGACCTCAACAGAGGAACGACACAAGCTTCCTGCGGCGCAGACTCGGCAGAGATACAATGGCTGCCAAGAAATTGATTATCCCGACTTGTCGTTATAGGTCAATTTGAACGGCTTGTCGTTCCATCCAACGACATGTCGTCTTAAAGGATAGAAATTATTATTATTCTTTTGTAAAAATATTTTCTAATAAGTACTCTCAACTACGCGACTTTTTCACTTCACTACCCTCAATTAACTTCTGTTCCAATTCATCACGGAGAACTATTTTTAAAAGAATTAAATTTGATATAAATTGTTCATGTTACCCATGTATTAAACACTTTAATTTTTTTTAAAAATATCTTTCGAACTTCTTTTTAAAAATATTTTTTCTCACAAATAATAAAAACTGGTTTCAATATTAATTAAAAAAAATATTTTTCCAAAAAATATTAAAAATAAAAAACCAATTTTAACAATGTTTTTTATTTTTAATATTTTTGTTATAATGTTTTTTTATTCAAATCAGTTTTTATTCCATAAAAATATTTATTTTCAAAAAGCTAAAAAATAATTTTTGATGCAAGGGTATTTTAGACATTTAATAAAATTTGAAAGTCAATTATATTTTTTCATCCGTTTTAACGGCGTTAGGGGTAAAATGACACAAAAGAATTCCCCGTGGTGAATTAAAACAAAAGTTAGTTGAGGGTAGTGAAGTGAAAAAATCACATAGTTGAGGGCAGTGATTAGGAATTTCCTCCCTTTTTAATAGTTACACTTTTTTCTTTATTTCCTGAAAATCCCACCTCCAACCCTCACAACGATGTCACCACCTTTTCACTGAGAGTATGAGTCGAAAACCGTTGAGATGTCCCCCTGAGACACCCCCTTGAGATTTTTTTCTTGTGTTTAATTTTAGAAATTTATAGCATGAGTTGCAATCTTGTACGTATGTGAAAGAAATTTATAACAAACGTGAATACTATTCTTCCATAGTGAGCTTGCTCGGCCTAATGCCCGAAGGCCACCTCTCATTCTCCATTCGATTTGATTACTTTCTAATCTTAACACCACAAGAAATAAAATCCGTCAACACTGTTTGAAATTTTTTCTTCAATATTTTCTTTGTTGAGTATGAGACTATACGAAGATTTAAATATATCTGATTGCTTTATTAGATTATTTTATTTATTGATGTTGATGAAATGAAACAAAGAGTTATTATAATCTCATTTCCAGCTGATAAAAGACTGAACTAGATTGATAAAATTTATAATCAACATAATCAAAGACCGAGTTGAGAAAACATTATTTACAAAGGGATTATGATAGTTATAACAAAAGATTAAGTCGAATCATCGATCTTCATGAATATTGGATCATCATAATGTCTTGTTAGAGGCCACTTATGATGAATGGACAAAATAGAGATTTCGAGCCATTAGGATTTCAAAATTAAATAGGATTTATATGATTGAGAATCAGATACACCAAGTATAAATACAGTCCTGAGGACAATTCGAACCCTAACGTTATTCGCACTATTAGCCTTTCACAAAAATTATTCAGTAGCCACCGGTAGAAGAGTCGACTGGATAGAGAGGAGGAGACCGATCCTAGCAGGTTGTCCCCTTCGCGCTTCGATCAAGGTTCGTTCGTGTAGATGCCGGTAGAGAGCGGATCCCTTTAGAGACGTTTGACTCACGTGGAATTGTAAAGCCGGAAACTACAAGAGGTAATGATTCGATCCCTTTTATCGATTAATTTAAATTGTATGGATCCTTGTGACAAAACGTGGTTATTGTGTTGCTCCCGCTGTGTTTGAGATCCCACGTTTTCCAACATCGATAACTCGACGTCGTAATTATTGGAATAAACAGTACCCGGTTGTAGTGCAGTTCAACAAAACCGATCGAATGGACAATGAGGTTGTAACGCTAGCTCAACTGTGATAAGAAACTGAACTCGCTGGTAAACCCTTGTACCCTGCTGGTAGATCCTTTCAACCTGGTAGAACCTAGTACTCACAAATTCTAAAGAAATCACTCCATTACTCAGGACTTGCCTAACCACACAGTGCCTGATACAAATATGTCTTTTCTTACCATTATAGACATTACTCTTGGCCACGCGTATGACTGCTTGTGAATCATAGTGCAACGAACCAGGAACAGTATGTCGTCCCCAAACCGATACATCTGCCAATAGGTTCCTCAACCAATCTGCTTCTTGCCCAGCGAACTCAAGGGCAATGAACTCTGATTCCATGGTGGAATAGGCTATACAAGTATGTTTCAAGGACTTCCACGAGATAGCACCTCCACCTAAAGTGAACACATAACAACTAGTTGAGCTTACTTAATCAGTACTTGAAACCAAGTTAGCATCACAAATTCCTTCCAAGACGACATGAAACTTGCTATAATGTGGAGACCAACCAAATGTCTCTTTCAAGTACTTCAACAGGCGATGAAGTGCTTTCTAGTGCTCATCATTAGGGTCATGGGTCGACCGACTTAGCCTACTCACTGTGTAGGCTATATCAGGTCGGGTACAGTTCATGAGAAACATCACACTCCCTATAATCTTAACATAATTTGTTTGTGAAACACTTTTACCCACATTCTTTACGAGATGTATGCTTAGATCATAAGGAGTTCGAGCAGGCACCACATCAAAACAGTCAAATTTTCTCAACACCTTCTCCACATAATGAGATTGACTTAAAGATATCCCTTTAAGAGTTCTCACCACTTTAACTCCTAAAATAACATATGATTCTCCAGGTCCTTTATCTCAAATTTTGATGACAAAGATTATTTGATTTTGCTAATAATAGCAACATTACTACCAAGAATTAACATGTCATCAACATAAAGTCAAAACACCACACAATCTGATCCTACTGTCTTCGAGTACACACATGAGTCAGAGTTGTTGGTAGAGTAGCTATCACTTACCAAGGTGCTGGCAAATTTTTCATACCACTATTTTGGTGCTTGCTTCAACCAATATAAAGATTTCTTTAGCTAACACACCTTGTTCTCCCGACCTTCTGTCACAAACCCCTATGGTTGAGACATATAATCTCCTCATCGAGATCCATATTCAGAAAAGCGATTTTAACATCCATCTGATGTATAACCAAATCATGAATGGCTGCTAGTGCGATTGGTGATCTAATCGTAGCAATCTTGGTGACAGGGGAATAAGTGTCGAAGTAGTCATCCTTCTTCTGTGTGACACCTCGAACCACGAGTCTCGCCTTGAACCTTTCTATTGTTCTATCAAGTCTGAGTTTTTTTTAAATACCCATTTATTGCTAATAGGTTTGCAACCCTTAGGTAAATCTTATAAAAGTCATGTTCGATTAGACACAATAGAGTTCAGTTCACTCTTGATAGCCTATTTCCAGAAGACATAGTCGACATACCTCATTGCCTTCTTGTACATTTTTGGATCATCTTCTATCAGGTATGCACAAACCAGTTCGTCACTCACCAAGTCCACACTAGATGTTGGAGAACGCAGGATCTTATACACGCAGCGGAAGCAATATAACAAAACCTTAACTACGTTACCTAGCAAGGATCTTACTGCATGTTCAAGATCAATCGATGAGAGGGTTAGAACATTAGTTTACCTCTTGTAGATCCGGCTTTACAAAGCTTTTGAGAGTGCACATGTTCTTTGCGAATCACTTGAAAGCGTCTCCTTCAGGATGCGCTCTCTACTGGTATCCACACGAGCAAGCCTTCTTAGAAGCAAGGACGAATTCAATCTACTAGAATCGAATTCTCTTTCAGACCTAATCAGAAAAACAGATTAGAAAGAATTTTTAAGGTGAGAGCTAATGTTGCGAATATCGCATTGGGTTTACAATAAACGGTGCAACATATTTATAGGCTTAGGGTTAGGATTTTATTTCCAATAAATCCTCCCCTTTTCAGAGTTTCCATTCTCTGAAAATTACCCAAAATTCGTGCTCACACCTGCCAAATTCTTATACGATTTAAGATTCAAAATTCAAACCGAAACAGGAAATACAATCTGTCTGGAGCATATGACGATCGTTACATTGGATGTGATGATCGTCACCTCCTCTGGGTGGCGATCTTGCTTTCTCTCTTCTTTGTTCTCTCGGGCTTCCAAAGTCCGTTTTGCTTCGGGTCTTGCTCTTTGTGTGTGACCCTGCAGGCTCATGAGTCCTTGGCAAATGGCCCAAACTCCCATTCGGTCCATTCATCATAAGTGGTCTCTAGTAAGACATTATGATTCCCCAATGATCATGATGATCGGTGATTCAATTTAACCTTTTGTTGTAACTATCACAATCCGTTTGTCACTAGATATCTTTGTTTGAACATAAGGCATATAACCGTCATCCTTATTACGTTCAAACCTATTTTTTGATCTTGAGATGTCTGAAAGAGAATTCACGGGATCCAAACAATGAATTTCATGCAATTTCGGTAATTAAACCGTGAATTCTCGAAAGCAAATTCATGCAACAATCTTATTGCAGAAAAATTCCAGCATGTATAAACATAAAATAAA
>JAYMTP010007839.1:0-10616 GCA_036897365.1 Geranium brycei | reverse complement strand
TCCATGCATCTGTCATCTGGGGTTTGGTTGGGCCTAAGCGAGTGTTTGGCAGTCTTGGAAATTACTCAGAACTCAACTGGTTCTTCTTAAGCGGCGTTCTTGGACCCCTACTGATATGGCTAATGCATAAAGCTTTCCCGAACCAAAAGTGGATCCCATTGATCAACCTTCCGGTACTCTTAGGTGCAACCGCTTACATGCCACCGGCTACATCATTGAACTACAGTTCATGGATATTGGTGGGAGTGGTGTTCAACTTCTTCATCTTCAGATATAGGAAACACTGGTGGCAGAGATACAACTATGTGCTCTCAGCTGCACTAGACGCGGGAGTGGCTTTCTTGGGAGTGCTTCTATACTTCTGCTTGACTATGCAGGGCATAACCATAAACTGGTGGGGGAATGAAGGTGAGCACTGTGATCTGGCCAGTTGCCCTACAGCCAAAGGTATAGCCGTACAAGATTGTCCCGCTTATTAGGTATTTCTCAGTTGCTTAGTGGATTTATTAGCAGTTTTTCAAGTTCTTGATTATCTTGTAAATATTAAATCAGCCCTTTACCTTTTATGGAACCAAGTTGAGATTTGAAGCTAGAGTTGTGGATTCTTCTGGTTTGTATATATAGTTTGTCATTTTATGAAGATATATTGGTAATATGCAACTGTTTAAACTGAAGTTGAAAATTACATTTAGTTATTAGAGATCATGGTTGCTAATTTTTGTGTATCATGAAGCTAATTGTGGCATCCTATGTCAAGAGATCAAATTTTGTCTCAGTTACTGCTGAGGAGCAGTTTTGTATTTAAAAGTTGCAAGAGAAATGAACAGTGCCATGAAATTTATTAGTAATAAATTGATCATTGTGGATATGTACAGAAATGCTCCTAAAAGAGATCAAAACGCAAAAATCATCTATAATATATGCCCTATGAAGCATCTCCTCAGCCTTTTGCTCACCTGGACTCTTTAGTTACCGGGGCAGCGTATCTAGAGGAGAAGCCGGGATGCAAAAAGCCATCATTGTCATCATCCCAAGAACCCTCATCAAAGTTCTGAGCATAGCTCAGAGGATCATACCCGAATCGACCACCTGGTTTCGGTTTAGTTCTGAAAAGAGCAGTCAAGTTGCTGCAGCTTACTGTACCTCTCTGCCTCGTGTTGTTGCTGCTGCTGCTACTGCTGCTGTTTATTTTTCTTCTCGACCACCAAAGATTAAACCTGAAATGACCCCAGCATGAATGCAACCCTTCTTCGTCTGTGCTTCTTGGAGTTGACGAGCCTCTATCCATGATCTTCTCGACTTTTTGAAGATCAGACCCTTTTTTTGCAGATAATTCTCTATATGGGTTCTCTCTCTCTCTCTCTTGTGTTGTTGTGGAGGATTTTGAGTGAGTGGTAGAGAAGATAGCCTATAAACCAGGAATCAAACAAATTCTTCCCCTTTATTGCTTTTCTGAAGAAAAATAGAATTAGGATATGAAGCATTGGACGCATCATTTGTCTTGTAGCTTCATCGCGAGAAAAATCTCTGGTTTACATAAATGAAGAGACCTGAAGGAAACATGTTTAAGTGAGTAAATATCAAAATCAAGAAACCCATTCAACATACCAAACTCTAATGCAATAATCACTAGTTCCAAACCATAATCAATCGTATAACTCTGTCAAAATTAATTCACATGGGATACATGGTACCAACCAGTCACTTTTAACCTCACTGCCTTTTTGCATTCAATTTTGGTTGAATTCTCCAAATATGAATGCTGGTTTTGGTCGCGACAGAGACATAATTGTTGTGTGGCGCACAGATATAATGGAAGCATACAAAAAGAATATCCGGGGAAGTTTATTATTGTGATAATTTGCTTATAATTTCAGGAAACCTCGATTGTTCACATTGGCTCATCTCATCCTTAGCAGGCACTTGTCCCTTTTTCCTACACTCATCTTGAGAAGTTGTTTGTTTTTTTATTGTATCAGATACTATCTAAGTGGTACCAACTGGCTTATCCTTAACAGCTCATGTGGGTTAGACAAGAACATGTGTGATCTGCCTATGGCCATCGTCTACATTCAAAATTAGCCTAACTGGGTTTTGACCTGCAAAAGCGCCACCCCGTGTCTCTATGTCTTTGTATTCACTAAGTTCGGATTCCTAGGATAGAGGGTTCCTTGTGCTAGAGCAGAACCTGAGTGGTGAAAAAGGAACCCGAAAAAACGACGAAGAAGAAAATACTGAAGAAAACGCAACATAAATAGCATCTTACCTGAGATTGCACTGTTGGTTTTCATATAGAGCCCAAAATCCATAGCACCAGAGAACTTTGGCTTGAGAGTTGAAAAACTCCAGCAAAGCAGCTTACAAACAGCAGAATGTGTAAGGGTAAGTTGATCTAAGAATTTTGACAGCATGTGAAAGGCTATAATTATAGTGATGCTATTTTCGTAATTTTTAAACACCAGTCGCTCAAAATATTATTTCAAGAATTTCATGATGTGAAACAAAATGTGTAACAGAGAAGCATATGATATGATGACCAAAATTGTTGCTAAAATGAAAGCGTAATTACATATTGCTCGCTCACGAGCTATGCAGCATGCACTGAGACCTGAAGTAAAAGCACAACAGCAACAATTAAAAGCTCCCAATAGCAACAAATTGCTTGTACAGAACAAATTAGTGTAAGAAAAATGAACAACCATGTCGATGGAATCACCCATGCTTATCTTTGTCAAGCAAAACACCAAAATCAATGGGCCTCTACAAGACTAACGCTCCAACCCAATAATATACTTGAATAAACTGCCACTAATATCTGTAAGTGATGGAACACTCTGGTTGTAAAGGGAACATTATAGTTAAAATGAACACAAACATCCTCAGAAAAATGAGTTCCGGCAACAATTACAACATCTGATTGCAAGCTGATAATATGACAAGGCAGAATTATTGAGTACATATAAATTATATATATATATATATAAGAACTTTGTAAAGTTCAGATACATTAGCTGCAAATTAATATGTAAAAGCAAACTTAATTGGTGCGTGTATAGCTATAAAAGGCCAAGCATACAACCCAGGAACAAACTAAGGGTGCGGTTACTGAGGGGATCAAACAAATTTGAATATGTATTTCACGCCAATGACTCGGAAAATGGGAAACTAACATTTCCGACTCCAATGGATCATTCAAGCCTTGGAAATGGCACCAACAAAACCTATGTGCATAAACCAACAGTGAGGAAGTCAGAGAGTAAAATGAGGCGTGCATTACAGACTACAATGTACTGTCACCTGTTGTACCAAACATTTCTTCACAACTCCAGTGCATCCTCAGTTAACCCTCTAATTAGAATATCAGAATTTCCGTCTTAGCCTATGCCTTCAATTCATACGCTATGCCATCAACCTTTCCATCTTTGCATAATACTATATGTCAGGGTACCATCCCCTCGAGTGTATTAAATCCAAAAACTCAATTGCCTTGTCCATCTTCTTTTCTTGACAGAACCCATGGAGCAACGGAGCACGAGCATCCATATTCAGGCATTTTCTCCAAAATGCCAAGTGCTAGACCTAATAACCCTTTTCGAGACAAGAAGTTGATCAAGATATTGTATGTAACATCCTTTACTATTCATCTTATCCACGAGATTCATTGCCTGTCCAGCCCCACTTAATTTGCATGCCGCTTTAATCAAAATAGTATATGTGATGACATCCAGACAAAACGCTTGCAATTGTTTGTCCGAAATTTCCATAGCTTGTTTTAAGTTCCAGCTGTTACACAAAGTCCTCAAAATGGTAATATAAGAAAGTGACAACATCCCACACGACACGCATTCACTCAAAAAGACGAATTGCATATCAGCTTGACCTGACTTGCAGCACACACCAATCAAAGAGTTATAACTTATAAGCTATCACATCAGCCCCAGTCTTCTTAACAACTTCAAAAAACCGAGCGGGCTTCTTAATTTGACCAACTTTACCAAACTCGCAAATAAGACTAATGCACACAAAAATATTAGGGATACCATCATGTTAGAGTATGTTCACCGGCTTAAATAACAGTCAATTTCAAGTAGACTAAATGTTTCGTCCCTTGAAAGAGCCCGACCCACTACAATCAGCAGAGAGAACAACAAAACTAGCTCTGTCTCCAACAAATACTTCCAATGAATTCAAACTGACCCTAGTTCTAGCTTCGGAGCTACCCTTTAGTGTATTTTCTCGACCAACATTTCTGAATAAGAAAAACCCATCAAGGGTTTGCCAACAACCAAAGATACTGATCTCACAAACTTCAAGAACAATGTTAATACAGAAAACAGACACATGGTTTCAGGTGCTGTGTTGGTAGAGAAAAGGGAGGGTTTTGAGAGACAAGACACTGCGTAAATGGTTGTGAGAGAAAATAATACAGCGAAGCCCCAACAAGCGTAATCTCTCATTTCTTTCTTAATCGGATATTGAGTATTAGTCTTCTTTAATCATATTTCCTCTCTTAGAAATATATTTTTGTTGCTTTCTTATGATTAATACCTCCTCAAAAAAGAAAGATTAAAACTGAGAGATACATCATCAAGGAGACTCGAACCTTACCTTCAGACGACAAGTTCAAGTTCGATCAGATTCTTCTCTACAAGTAAGTTTTGTCACGAAAATTTCAAATTATGGTAACAATTTAGAATTTAAACTTCATGAGATAAAATGACCAATTTAGCTCATTTTCTTTATACAGGAAGAATTTATTTTATTGTAGTAAAGACCCTCAGTTTAATCCTATCTCAAAAATATACTTTCAATTTACACAGCTCACAAGATTAAGTTAAGAAAACTCAAACTTATATTTCTTAAATCAATGTGTACAAAGTAATGATAAATCAAATGAGCTTACCAAAGCTTATTTTCTCACTAGATATATAGAAAGCCGTACTTACCATACTTTCTATATCGTAGAAATGAGTTGTACCAGAAGAAGCTTTTCAACCATATATTTTCTCACAAGTCAATGGGCATTTTCTGAATCCAGATCAGACATGCCATGAATCAAACAAATCCAGGCTAAGATCACGAAACAAGTTCATAGAAAGAAATAGCATTAACCAACAGAAACAGACAGAACGAGGACACTACTACAGTCACAATGTAGCCAACACAAAACAAAGAACACAGTTTACAAGCTCAGCTCAGCATTTCAAATTGATCTGTTGTGCTGAACTTTGAGACAAAACCCCTCTAGAACACAGCTCATCAACTAAGTCCTTAGCCTCCTCACCTAAACCTTCACAAGCCAATCCCTCAACCAGAAGGCTGTAAGTAGTTTCATCGGGCTGACATCCTTTGGACACCATAGCATCGAACATGTCGATCGCTTTCTCAGTACGCCCCACCTTGCACAGTCCAGATATCATGGAGTTGTACATCACAACATTAGGCTCCACCCCCAAACCTTCCACTTTATGGAAAAATCCGACTGCTTCATCCACCCTTCCTTCTGTCTCAAGGCCTCCAACAAGATATTTATAGGTAAATTTATTCGGTTTGAGGCCGCGTTGCAGCATATCATCCAATATTTCTAAAGCCCGATCTGTTTTCCCTGTCCTTATGAGACAGTCCATGATTTTATTGTACGAGGATGTCACGGGAGTGCATTCGTTGGACCTCATCTGCTGAAGCATATCGATTGCAGTATCAAGCTTTTCGTCTCTGCACAATGCCGAGAGGAGAATGTTGTAGGTCAGAACATCAGGGTGACAACCCTTGGATATCATCACATCCAGATATTCGAATACACTACCCATTTTTTTCTGCGCGTAGAAGCCATTAATTACAAGGTTATAACTCGACTTATCTGGAGTAAGTCCATGTAAAGGCATTTTCTCCAAAAGGTTGATCGCTCGACCTAACAAACCCTTCTTGCAAAAGAAGTGAATCATGATATTGAAAGTAACGAGACCCGGAGGGCAGCCTCTGTCCTCCATTTTAACCAGTAGATCCTTGCCTTCCTTCACCCTATCGGTTTCAAGAAAGCTCCGGAGGATGGAGTTATAAGTTTCCTCGGGAGGTTCACAATCATAAGACGCCATGATATCCAATAACTGCATTGCATCGTCCGGCCTCCCTTCGTTACAGAATATATTGACGATGATACTGAAGATAGGTGTATCGGGGTCACACCCACTACTCAACATCACTTGGAAGATCTCCATTGCCGGCCAAACCCCACTTTTCTTGTAGGTTGCTGTGATCAGCCCGGTGTAAGTTTTAACATCTTGAACAACGCCTCCCTGTTTCTCGACAATCTCCAAGACCCGAGCTGCCTTCTCGACCTCGCCAGCTCTATAGAGTTTATGAATCAGAGTACGACATGTTAACCAATTGGGAACATCATTGCTGCCAACCATTCTCTCCAACAACTCGAACCCTTCATTCCATTTCCCATCACTAATCAATTGGTTGATCTCCTCATGACTCCCAGAATCCTCCAGATGTCCCAACAAGGGCTTGGTGGGTGAAGAATTGGTGGCTTGCAATTTCTCATTCTTTGAATCCCATAGAGCAAAAACTCCATTTCTAAGTTTTGTAGTCACAATACCATCAGCAGAAAGAACAAGAAAACCAGGTTTATGAATGTGACCCACGAAGACACTGAATGAACTGAAACTAACCCTAGTCCTAGATTCAAACCTAGGCTTGTTTGTCAAGTGCCCAAATGAGCAAAACCCATGGAGGGTATGGTTTGAAGGCACCATAGTTGCACAGAAATTGTACGCCATAGAAGCTGTTCTCAGAACATAGTTTTCAGACTGGGGGCAAAAATGGAGGGTTTTGACGGCGGTAATGCAACACAGAGACAAGCTATGTAAATAGTTCTTGAAGAAGGAGAAGTAGAGAGTGAGCTTACTGTTGCAGAGAAGCGAAACGCAGAGAGTGAGAGAGAGAAGGAGCGATGTGTGTGAGAGCTCAGAGCTTTGTATTGCTTATCGCATTTTGCTGTAACTTTGCGGTTGTTATCTTTGTTTTGGTGGTCATGGATAAAGACGGGCCTTCATGGGCCTCAAATGTCCTGGGCCGTGCGACCAAGACACTGACTGTCAAATATATTATTCAAAAATTTACAAAAAGTCTCCCTATAATTTTTTTTTTCATAAACTCTTCATTTACTGTATTTTTGCAAAAACTCTCTCTCACTCATGTTCATTTTCACATCGTCTATGTAAATCCGTGAAAATTAATTCAAGTGTTGCCTCAAACGTTCAACACTTAAGTGACGCTTTCATTAATTTTCACGGATTTACACAGATGATGTAAATTTAAATATGAGTGAGGGAGATTTTTTTTACAAAAATACACTGAATGGAGAGTTTATGCAAAAAAACAATTATAAGAAGATTTTTTGCAATTTTCCCTATATTTAGTTGCAAATACCTATTCATATGCCCTAGCCTACTATGATTTTCTTTATACATTCTTACCCAAATATTTTACCCATGATTCTTCATTACAGTTTCGATAAATATTCAGTGTGGTAAAAATAAGAATCATAAACAAAACAATGGAATGGAATGGGATAAAAGCAATACACTCGAAGTTGTGCACATAGTTGATAACATGCAGTCAGACAATAAGATATAATCTTAAAAGAGTAGAAAAATAGAGATCAAATCAACAACGATATATATACTAAATGACCAACCGCCGTAAATAACAAGAACACCAACATTTGGTCCAAATGTCCAATAAGAAAACACCCAAAAAGTAGCCAACAAGGACTTATATAGTGTCATGGGCATAAATGGGTGGTGGGTACGCATGGACATGTGTGGTCATTACTTACAACACTCTACCTTGAACACTGTATATTTATGAATAATTACTTTTGACTTGACGAAGAAAAGTTTAATGAGATAAAATTGAATAAAAAGTAATTAGGTGACGTCTCGTTAAAAACATTTTCAAAAAAAACTCAGTGGCACAAAACCTGAATAAAAAGAAAAATTGTACAATGCACATATGTCAAAAGTGTGATCAACTTCATAATTGTTGCTCCTTGTAATAGTTGTTAATGTTACTTTTGTTGCTTGTAGAGTTGATTCATGTCGATCTCTTAACATTGATCAAGTTCATAATTGTTGCTTGCTTTTTGGCAGTTTGAGGAGGTTTGGGCCAGAGACGAGACGATAGCGTGGAAGAGAAATAATGCGAGGAAGAAGAGAATTGACATCATTCCTATAGTATTTTCAAATTTATGATTTTTTATATTTATGAGGAGTATAGTCATTTTAATAAAACAGAGTGCCACATGATTTGCACGTTACTAGAAAATCAACATTTTGAATTCAATTTAACTAACGATATTTTAATATTAAAATTAAACGTTATGAATGTGTATACTTAAAGTTCATTAATATTACTTACATATCATTAAAAAGATCAGTGTAGCTCGTAATTATTTTTAGCGATGTAATAAGAGCATGTGAGCTAGACCAAGTGCACAGCACGATATTTATGGTACATGGACTTAACACTCTTATTTTTCTTATTTCTATATATGATAATGATTAGTTTATAGAATATGTGGATTGCATGTCAAGTAGATTTGCTTTCTCCATTTCCTTTTCTCCGTTTATGGTTTGTCATTTCTTAATTTTTTAGTTGTTTTCTTATTAGTTGACCTTCATTCATCAAAGATTTAAAAATTTGTGTTTAAGATTTTGTCTTATTTTATTTATAAATTAAACCGAGTAATCTATTTGTGATGTAAACATTATTTTAACCTATACCTAACTAATTAAGTGACCCAAAATTCTCTATCTCTAACTTATTGTTTTCTTTCGTTTCTACATTCTTTTTTTCAATCTCAAATTTCACTATCAAGAAATTAACAAAGTAATTTAAATTATATTGCTTGGCCTATTTTCGTGTCAATACATGTATCACCTAAGCTAAATATTATATCCCAATTAATATACTAATAGAAGAGCTTGTAATGAGTAGGAGAGTCGAGCACCAAAAAATAATCATTTATTAATATTGAACTACATCATGTATCATATGCCTTACATTAATATACATATAATTATAATAATAATTTTCATATATTTTGAAAATTATTATTAATTTTGGAACATAAATTAGGAATGAAAATTTTCGTAATACCAACATATATATAGGAGCACATTCGGCTACAAATGGCTGTAAAACGTTCAAACGTCCAAACGTTTTATAAACGTTGGACCAGTGCGGATCTGGACGCGCGTTGTCTCAATGTGCGACACGTGACAGCGAGGTTCTACAGCGCACACTTAAGGTAACCACGGGTCCATCACGTTCTACAACTTTGCACACGTTCTACATGGTTCTACAACATTGCACTACACGTTCTATAAGGTTCTTCAATTTTGCGCGGGTTCATCACGTTTTACAACTTTACACTACACATTTTACAGTTTGGACGTTAGAACATCCGAATTTGATTTGTAACCAATTTCTTATATATATATATATATAAATTCATAAAGAGATGAGTACGATAAAACGAAGATGGACCAAATATATACATATTTATTTACATCCTTAAATAAGATTCAACTTTTCATAGTCTTGTTGCTTTCATGAAACCCTAGAAAATATCTTCTCATTTTATAGTATTTTAAGCTCCAGAATCATTAACTTACATATGTGCTCGCCACGTGTCTATGACAGTAGACAAGGCACATCTGTTTTCAACCTTTAGTTTTGAAAATAAACCACTTTCACTTTGGTGATTATATTAAATCCGACCCTTCTGTTTCTAGATGCTTCCCAAGGAGCACGTCATAAATGATAAAATAGGGCACGCACATAAGATTATAAAATAATTCTAGTTACGAGTGGGCTACGAGGTCGAATCCTAGTCCGCTAATCGTAATGGAGGTACTCAGAATGGCCTAAATTTTGCTTGTCGCTGCAGGCAATTATGCAAGGAACGCTGAGATGGATCTATTCAATCAGTTCAATTGTTTAGACCAGATTTCAATTCTTATTTATAATTAATTCGAGTTAAACTAGGTTGAATTGATTTTTAATTAAAAAATATTTTTTTTTGAAAAAAATTAAGTTTTAGAGCAAAGTGTATAAAAAACTAATTAATATAAGATTAAACTTTTTTATTATAACTGCAGTAAAATGTAAAACTCACCATGAGTACATTGTAATTAATTCTAAAAAATATTAATACTTTATGAATATAAAAATCAACCTTCCGTTTGTTACCAGCACACAAAATGGAACTTTTGTATAAAATAATATTTAATCACATATTAGTTATTTAATAATAATAATAATTAGGGTAAAAGTGTCAGCTGACTCAGCTCAAAAAAATTATCATTAATAGATGTGTTGATTTAAAATCAAAAATCGACATCAAATCAAGAATCAGACCGAACCAAAATTAAAAATCATAGGTTATGGTTTTATTTTTAACTTAACCAGTCAATTTTGGTTCGAATATGATTCATATGATAAAAAATCGTTGATTAACTGGATAAACCAAAACGAAATTTCACTTACGATGTTTTGAACCCAAAATAATAATCTATTGTAAATGGGCTCTTTTTTATCCTCAC
>JAYMTP010007838.1:0-10620 GCA_036897365.1 Geranium brycei | reverse complement strand
ATAGAAAGTTATTATTTTAGGTTCAAAATTTAAAAATATGTAAATATTGTCTATTTTCCTATTCTGCAAGTAACTAAGGAGGGGCAAAAAAGTTTATTTTCTTTCAAAATTAAAAAATATACATATATTAAAAAGAAAACTAATTAGGCAAGCAGGGGTAGTTGCCCCCCTGCCCCCTATGCTTCCGCCACTGAATGTGTCCGAGTAGAAGGACGGTTGCTTGCCGGAGAAAAGTAAAGCTGACATTATCATATTGATGAGGACGGAGGGCGAAGATAGTCGGTCGAAAAAGAGAAAAATCGGAAAATGTTATCTTTTTAATTTTAATTTTATTTCAAAAGCAATGTTATTATTTTAAATTTCATTTTACCTATTTTGTAAGAAAATAGTAAGTTAGGCAATCAATTTTTACAAAAAAAATACATATTACAAATTACAAAAAAGAATAGGAAAACAACGTCTCTCTTATAACTAACTAGTCCTAGGCCATCCTTCAAGCCTCGAAAACCTAATATTTTTGAAGTTGGCCCAACTAATTAAGTGCAGTTAATAGAAACTATTTCACTACATCACTTAAATAGTTTTATGTAAAATTAATTTATTAAAAAAATGAGTTACTATCAAAATAATTTCATATAATTTATGAAAATATTGTTAAATAATTTATTTTCATTGACTAAATTAATACAATTATAGAATACGGGCTTTTAAAATTAAAAACTTATAACTTTATTTATTAATAGTTATTTCGTTAAAATACCAAAAAAATAGTTATCACGTTAATAAACTAAAAATTATTACTTTGTGCATAAAAGGCCCAATTCAATTCCGAAAATTATAGAGCCGGCCCTAGTTAGTTAGCTAGGTTTTCTTATTCACCTCATGTTTAATCAATCGTCTATATAAAAATTGTAATTTACACACAACAACATAAACAATATTTTCTCTACCATAACCTTATTTCTGTAGTTATGCATCACCCCAATACAAGCGGTGATGGTGAGGGCAATGATGAGCCGAATCGAGCTGAGTCGAGCTCGAGAAAAAGGAAGCCTTGTGATTTTGATGGAGAAGCTCAACCAAGTGTTGACATTGCCAATCTAAGTCTCCGAGCTCTAAAAAAACTAGTTACTGAAAAAACTCCACGCCTCTCTTCAGATTTTAGTTCAGATGATGGCGACAAAGATTCCCAACCGATTGAGGAATTAAAGGTATGTTCGTTCATATTAAGGTACAATATATGCGTGATCTTTTTGTGTCATTACAAGTTTGTGTTTCTTGTACGTGAAACCTGCGGGAACATACATCTTGGGAATAGGTTGCTTTAACTTTCCATCTAGGGTTTTGGCAGGGGCTCGGCTCGTTTGATTTTTTAATACAAATATTAATTATAAGTTAAGGCTAATATTAAGTAACGAGCCAACTCGTCATTGGATAAGTTCGTTCTGATTTCATTATAAATATTTATAATGAAATCATAATCATTAATCAAATATTTAACATGTCAGCCTCAAGCTCGTTTATTAAGTGAGCCTAACTTTGAGCTCGAGTTCAGCTCGAGCTCAATTATAATGAGCCTAAACTGAATATTTAGCAAATCAAGCTCAAGCAGCTTCTTAGGAATCGGGTGCTTTATTTTCCCATCCTCTAAATTGTACCATATATTATATCTGGTGTCATGCTCACATATTTTATCATGAATCTGGACAGACTGCTGATCTGAGCAATTGGATCGACGAGAACCAGAAGCTAATGCCTCCTCCTGCCAAGAGATCCAGGAAAAATAAAAACAAGAAGCACCGGAAGCAAAAGCCTCTTCCTGACAAGAGATCCAAGAAAGATAAAAACAAGAAGCACCAGAAACCTGGGACTGGGAAGCAGATTCATGGGAAGAAGAAACCTTGGAAATAATTGAAGTGTTCAATATGCCTCATCATTCCAGTTTTAAATTATTGCCATGCTCTGAATTTTGTATTATTTTATTTCCATCTAAACAAATATTTTTTAATAAGGGAAACATACAACTTTAAATGTTGATGGAATAGATACCAAATATTATTATGATATTCTCTCTTTATTATAGAAAGAAATGCAGTTTACTGGTTTCTAAGAAAGGGAGCAACAAAGTAATTTGTGCCACAAGCAATTAAAGGGAAATTGATGGAGTTCATTAGATACAGAAATATGCCACAAGACAAGATAGTCTAGAACCAGAACCAATGTGGTAAAAACACTTAGGCGCTGGTCGGGCAGAGAGGGTCTTTTAAGGACTAATTAGAGATTAATTGAAAACTGATCCAAAAATAAATGGGATCAATGGAATAAGGCAAAGATTTTTACATCATTGCCTAGAACCCTGTAACAGCTAATAATTGAATCAAGTTACTGATTATCTTATAATATGATTCAGAAAAAGCATGAGAAAGGAGAAGACCATAGGTACACTTATTAGCCACAAGCATCACCAAACAAAATTCACTGTCAAAGATTATGAATTGAGTATGTACCGAACATCAAGTAATTTCATTAACATCGTGAAATAAATATCACGATATATGGACTCTGAACATCAAGTGATCTATATGCTTATAAAGGAAGGAACTAATAATCAATCTGATGATATGAATTATGCTGCTCTTCCCTGTTTTATTCTCCTACTTTGTCAAATACCATTCGCTATCCAGCGAGAAGTCAAATAAAATACCATTTGGCGAGTTTAATCCTAACTAAATTAGTTTGTAGATCATGTAAGGTCTTGTGTGTGTGCCAAATCAAACCTCAAACATTAAAGCCCTCTGCGCGAAGGCACTTACGATGAGCCTCTATCCATTTTGAGCATGCTGCTTCTTCACCGTGCTCCAGCATGCACTCATCCCTCAGCTTCTTGGTGTCGGGGCAAGCACAACAGATCTTCTTCTTTGGCTTCGATTCAGGAACAGGCGTCGCAACTGCTGAGCCTTGCTTTGGCTGTGACCCCGATAGGGCCAAAGCAGATGAATCATTTTGTGCGCTAGGCACCCCACCCATCGCTGGAACTCCTTGTCCTCGGCGAGGAATACAATATACTGAAAATCTTAAACAGTTAACAGACAAGGGGAGGAGGTAAAGTACTTGTAATAAATATTTCTAAGTCGTGATACTTGAGAGCATATGCTAGTATAGGTTTTTCTGTATAATTTCTATTCTGAATCCTTGTAGCACAAATTTGAAGCAAAATCAATAGAATCCTAGCAAATCTTTTCTTAACACCAAGAGACCATACAAAGAGAGGGACATATCAGCAATCCACAAGATTATGCAGGACAGTTAGAACTTTCCCACCAACGAGGCTCTTAAAATTTCCCTTTTGCCTATTGATGGGTTGAAATATAATTTTTGTACCATTAACAATAAACTAGATGATAATTTCCAAGCAAAAGGGGCGGCCCAAGCTATGACTCCATTTGAAGCATGTTGTTAAGTACACAAATGGTATGGGAAATTCATGATGGATATTTTGATGTTGTAATCATCATTACTAAAATCTGTGCATTGTGTAATTGCTGCAAGTCTAAATAATACCTCATCATGTTACAAACTCGTACTGTTAACACGACAGGAGACTGAGAAAGAGGATGGCTAAAAATAATACTTGTCTAAATTTTCAAGACTTGCTATGTGAGTGAAATTTCAATAAACCAAGCCTCTAACATCCAAGTTGGGGCGAGCCGAAGTAGGACGCTCATTTTGGGATAAAGGCAGGACTAGATTTTAAAATAAACTTATAGATCAGCAGATGAAATATTAGAACTAGAAACACGAAGTAGTGAACAATGCAAGGAAAACAAACAAATTCAGGTCGATGTTTGTATCATCTTCGAGGGGGTAAAAAATCGCCAATCTCAATTTATTGTCTTATTTTCATCGACACCAACATTCCCAATTCCCCATTCCAAACATAAATGTAATGGGGAGACTATTGCTTATGCACGTAAAAGGAGAATAACATTCTCAATCCACTGACCATCAAACTAACACAAAACTCTGTGTAAATGGCAAGTAACCAACTTGAAACATCTGATAATAATATCCCAAAACAGAAACACCTTCTGTTTTCAGTACAAACTAAATCAGATTCAGGACCCATATGGTGGCAATGTGGCATTATGTGCTGAATGTTTGTTGGTGAAATAAAAAACCCTAATTTTCTTTACCCTCCTAAGGTTTCAGCCAGGCGGGTCTTCATTAACAACAAAGCTTCCATTTTCAATTCCAGTGGTGATTCATTCCAATTTGAACTCTGAGGCACATGAGCAAATTCTTAAAAATCACATCTTTATTGGGGAAAACACAAATGAAGTAACCAATTTTGGGCATTCTAAAAATACTGTTTCAGGGCAGATTTAGCTTGTAGTTTGGGGCGAGGGAAGCTAGAAAGAAGAACTTACAGATTGAATCGCCAAGCAAATCCAGAAGCCGAAGCAGCGTGACGGAGAAGGAGCTCTAGCTCGGTGATTCCAAGAGAAGTCCCTGAAACGGCTCTGGTTTCGTTTTGGGCTCACATCACAACCCATTAAGATCCACTATTTGGGCCTGTTGAATGTAAGACCATAATGACCCGTTGGCCTATGGACCGTCTCATTCCAAAATCACTCTTGACTCAAAATATTAATCAATCAAGTTTTGGACACTAATATTTGCATAAACTGTTCTTTAACCTTTTATTTTCTGATATGGAACTTTGGTCTTACATATGAAATAAACTGTTTTTCTCCTAAACCCATTTATCCTATATGGGCTCATGTTGATCCATGTTTATGTCGTTGGAAGCCGGAGAAGGCGTTGATCCATGTTTATGTCGATCTTGGTAAGGTTTTTCACGAGGAAATGTATGTTGGATTCTCTGCCGCCGCAGGAGATTCGGGTGAGGATCATAGGATCTTGAATTGGAGCTTTCATAACACGATAATCTTGTAGAGTTGTATTGTTTAAGGTTCATTCTTGCTTTTCATGAATCTTGTTCTGTCAATTTGTATCTGAATAAAGTCTTTTTTCTTCGGATCATCATCTCAGTAGTTAGTAGTGTAATCAGTAATTTAGAATTGTTATGATACCACATTTAAAATATATGAATCTATCTGTTCACCAACTTGAATAACAAAACAGGCTTTCACCTATCAGTTTGAGCTTTAGTTGAGTTAGACTTCTGACATACTATCAGAGCGGAGGACGTTCATGTTATCTCTGCACCCCCACTCGTCTGTTTCCACAGCATTACAAGTAAATTTCTGGTGGGTCACTAGCTTAGGAGCGAGTGAGGGTTAATGTAGGGGCTAAACCTTTGTTAAGGTTCAGAATTCGAGTAAGGGTCGAACTTTTGGTTAACCAGTTAGAGTTAGATTTATTGTTATTACTAATATAAAAAAGCAGAACTGCATATGCTTAAAATTTTCAGAAATGGCATTGCATTGGCTTATTTTTCTCAATTATTACATTGACTATTGCTGCAGAACACAGTTCTTAAGAAAGGTTATGGAAATCTTTAGGCCTAACAGAAGATATAATATGAGCTAACTCTAAAAATGTAAATGTTCAACAGAAGCAGAACCTGCTGAAACTGTAATGGACTAGCAATTTTCATGTCTAATGGGTATGAAGGCCTTATCTGTAACTCCTGATGAACAATTTTCTGTAGACTTTCTTCTAAAGAATCTCTATTTACACTGATTCTGCTCAAATTTAGCTGTCAACGCCAGCCTCGCCACGAGCTGGGTAAGCCTCTGCGCTCCCGGGCCTGGCTTGACCTCGTCAGAGTCCCCAACATCCGAGCAAAGGGGCTCGCCCGCGCACCAGGCGCCAGGAGTGAAGCCTTCAGCGGGCAGGTGAATCAACTGCTTATCCACCTGATCTAAAATGGGGGTGTTGTGTTTGAACTTCCGGGCAAACGCAGCGCCACTCGCAACCATGCGACTCGAGTCGTTCAGAGAGAGCATGTGCGGGTGCTGCTTGGGCGGTACATCCCAAGAAATGAAGTGCAGGTCGTGGTTCACGACGGTCTGTGCAAATTCTGGCGCGTTGCATATGACGGTCTGGAAGTAGCCTTCTGGGGAGGAGACGAAGTTTGAATAATACATAAGGAGGGTCCTTGGCAGGTTGTCCCAGCCCCAAATGACATATTCTACAAACGAATGGGAGAGAACCATCCACGCCGAGCCTGAAAGAAAATAAAATGCAATTCAACGATTCAACATGGGCTGAACCAAAACTCGAGTATCCAAATTTGCAAATTTGGATCTGCAGAATGTGTTGCATACCAAAACAATGATAGAAGCAAATTATACGTGAAGAAAAGAGTCACTAACCAGTAAATAATTTGAAGGCTGTTGGTAGAGTTCTCTGAGGTGAGACTGAATATATATCTGACTTGGTCGAGTTATAGAGCCCAGGATCAATAATCAAAGGCATAGCACGTTTGGAACTGACCGCCAAAATAAAGAGAGAGAAAATCGGTATCTTTTACTTCATAGATTATGCAAATGGATATTAGATATGGTGTGTGAAGGATGGAGGGAAATCTTACCTTTTCCAACCTAGATTACTCGTGTGCTCAATGAAGTTCAGATCTCGGTTTAAATTAGCAAATGTGAAAAGAAGGTCTGCGCCATTTACAAATACAAATTAGTATATTGCGAACCAAAAGATGAAAAATAACAAGATGATGAAAACATACCATCTTGAGTCACGAGAGGATAATCTGAAGCACTGAGGTTTATAAACCAATCCCAGTCCTTACTCTTCTTGAGAAGAATCGCGCAGGCATGAAGAGTGTTAGCAACCATGGTCGGACCTCTATAGGTAACCATATTAGCCTTGACGATCATGTGAACGTTCCCAACCTTGGAGTACATGGGATCCCTCGACACTCGGGTGGCAAGCTCCAACCTCTCGTGCACCGGTGATTCAAGGTCCAAATGGACAACATATTGGTTCCTCGGGTGATACAACGCCTTCAGAGTCCTCCACAGTTTGTCCAAGTCACCCTTTGACCCAGAAACTAAATATGCGAATCGCGGAATGCTGGGGCCAGCGGGAGGGGGGCTGTATGCAACCTTTGACTCAGCGAAAATCGGGCATGATTGGTTTATAGATATGTGAGACGGGAGAAACCGGAAAATAGAGTTGATGGAGTGCAGTGAAGAGATAAGGCCCATGTTGAAGGAAGTAGCGAGAAGGAATATGCAGACAAGAGAGGTTATGATAAGAGGGAACACCCATTTCTTCTCCATGTTTACAGACCCCATCGCCACTAATGAACACTACTCATTATACCGAATTTGATCAACCATCTATATCCCGGAAAAGCACAAATCCGGATCAACTCACAAAAGGGTATCTATCTATCGCCTCAAACTTAGAATCTCAGATTGAGGCCACCTTCAGAAAACAGTATGAGAAATTTAGAATTTGAGCTTAGCCGCTTATATAGAGTAATCCACAGTCTGCTAAGCAGATTCCCAGCCAACGAAGAAACCAAAGAGCGCAAAAACAGGAACTGAAATAAATTATTATAGATAGCTTGTACCTAAAACCAATACCCAATAAAAAAGGGAGCTTGGAGTATTTTTTAAGAAAACATACCATGATAGACAAATGATACATCAAGAAAATCGAGATAAGCAAGCAACAGGATCAAATAGAAACAATATAAATTACACGTAGAGACATTGATAATGACACAATCACTGTCACCATTCACAGCAATGCCAAATCCTGGTACCATCTGCAGAAAAACAGATTATAATATTCAAAAATCCCAATTTGTGACACAGACCCTAATCTACAAAACCCTACATCCATCAAGAAACTGACCTGAACCCATTAATCAGTCACCACCAACAATCAGAAGATACAAAACATAAATCATAAGAACCAAACAAACAGAACCCAGATCAGAAATTTACATCAGATGACCAATCAGTGAAAGAAATGAACCCAAAGATAGCTTTTTTAACTGTGTAGATGAAGAGCAAGCATGCCACAGCTCAACCAGGACAACAAGCATGAAATTAGATAAGAACCCAGAAAAATAAAGCACAAGAAAACGCATTTAGTCAACACAGTTCGTTTCAGGAACTGAAAAATTCACACAAATCACCACACAACCAAAAGACAGAGAAAAGCAGAGCAGAACCTGGAGAGAAACAGGGAGGAGCTTCAGTTGCACGTTGATGGACGGAGAGAGAAAATATAAGAACAAGAAACCATAATTTTACCGAGGAAAACAAAGAATTTGTATTTTTTTTTTCTATTTTGGTACCAAATTTCTCACAGGAGATATGTTTTTGTTAATGTTGGTGAAAACAACAGGCGTTTGTGTTTCGTGTTTTCTGTTTTTTTCTTATTCCTTCGGTTATCTGCTGCAACTTGATCTAGTATAACTAACCTGTTCCCGGGATCCAAACCGTCCGATTTGCTGACCAATTGTGCGGAACGATGATCAACGGCCTGGATTGGTTGGTGTGTTGTAGGTGACTGTTTGTTGATTGTAGAAGTGTTGAACGGGTGTGATTGAGCTACCACTTCTCTACACAAATATTTGTTTCATATTTTTTTATATAAATAAAATAAATGTATTTATATCAATCAACAATCATCATTAAATATTAATCAAAGAAATTTCAGAAATATCTGAATTTCTTACCCACTTTAATTATTATTATGAACTCAAAGTTATTATAATAGTATTCATGAACTAGAAATATTACTAAAAAAGTATTTATTGAGCACAAAAAACATCCTTTTGCTCAACAAAATAAAGTAATTACATACATAAATATCTGAATTTCTTACCCATTTTAGTTATTATTATGAACTCAAAGTTATTACAAGTATTCATGAACTAGAAATATTACTAAAAAAAGTATTTATTGAGCACAAAAAACATATTTTTGCTCAACAAAATAAAGTAATTACATACTGATATCCAAATTAAATATATATTTATTAATTAAGCATTTAATGGTTTACGTGCATGAATATAGCTGAGTTTTGTTGAATTTTAAGTTACTTTCATCACATGCTTAATTAATTATGGCCCTTAAATTCAAAGTCTTTAACTTCACAAAAGGTGATGGTCCTCGAACTACGTATTTAAAACCTGTGGTAAAAAATAGTCATGATATTATCTGCATGTAATAATTAACTTCATATTTTCAATATATAATCAACAGTTAAAAAAACATTATCTATCAATATAGCATGAAGAAAAAGGAAATCATAATGTCATGTCATAACGCATTAAGAAAAAGGCTAATGGTAGTCTATAATATTTGTCTCCAAAAATAAATAACATTCTAGAAAAAAACATTATAAATTATTATTATATTACCTAAAAATAAATCATAATTGATCAGCAAGAAAAAAGCTGATACAAATTAATTATATGATCACCAATTCTAATTTAATCATATCTCTTTTCCCTATTCTTCTTAGCCTCACAAACAAAACATCAAATTATACTCCACTTTTTAATCTAATAAATTTATATTCTTTTAACTCGATTTTAAACTGTATTCAATATATATATATATACATATGTAGAGTAGAGTATATGATTTTATCCCCGGCTCGAGATTTTGAGTGAAAAATCTCCTTGGTAATGTTGTAATTAACTTTATTTTGCTGTTATTTTGCAAGTTGAAGTTAATTAATCAATGACTGTGATAAAATTCTTTCCTTCAACTTCACTCGTGATTCATGCTGTATTTTGTGTCTCTCTGAATCTATCTTTATGTTGGGATATTCTAATCAACTTACTTGGTGATAGCTTCATCTTTGATACTATGGTTTTAATCACTTTTAGCTATTCTTCTACTCATTGAATAGACAATATCAATGATATCTTCAAAAGAATGTATGCATAAATATTCTTATTAGAATATTATTAGTTACATGACTAATTGGAAAACATATTTAGATAAATAAGTTACAACCATGATAAGAGATATATGTATAGTGACCTGTGTAATAAAATTTAAGGTATAGTGACATGTGTAATAAAATTTAAGTGGTAAGTTTGTAGTTTAATTATAATTAAGGGGGTTCTTGAGGGATATATACTTCATCGATTTGAGGCATACACTTTCTGAAGAGGGGTTGTAAGTTCGAACCTTATTGAATATAAGAATAAGAATAAATTTTGGGTAGATTAAAAAAATGATGTAATTATTCAGAAAAAGATATATAATTAAGAGGGTCAAATGAAAACTAGAAGTGGAGATTTAGAACTATTTGCATTGAAAATAAAATTAAAATATGTCATTAATAATAAAAAAATGAATTTAATTCATTTTGTTAATTCATTTTCACATAAACTTTATATTATTTCAAGTGAGGGCCATTTTAATCACAGGCATTTATTTTTTTAATCTAAGTTATAAAAAATTTGTTATATTTTTATGGGCAATATATATATATATAAGTGAAACTGCTATCAAACCAAGAACTCATGTCATCTATTGTTAGACTTTTGCGAAAGGGTTTATCAACTTCTAATAGTGGACCTTATTTTGTTATTGCGAGAATTCTGAATTCACGAGTTTAAGATAGACTTTCAGTGAGCACAAACGGAGACTAAAGCTA
>JAYMTP010007837.1:0-10622 GCA_036897365.1 Geranium brycei | reverse complement strand
TGAATATGACATATATATATATATATATATATATATATATATATATATTTAATCATAGCTTATATCGAATTTGCTATATATGGTATGGTTTAGGAGACCCCAAATATAGGAAATTAATTAATGCATGGTTGCATGATTATACGGAAAGGTAATGTTTTTTCCCAAAAGTGTGACGATCAATATTGTGGCCCTATTGGCTCTTAAATGCATTCCTACCAAATTAAATGTTGTATAATTGGACACATACCTACCAATTAATTGCATATACATTATGTTTTACTCACCGCTGGCTCGAAGACTACTCATACAAACCATAAATTAATTTCCATGAAAAAATAAATCCGTTCAAATCTCTAATCATTGGTTAAGTAGAGACTCGTTGGACTACCATACCAAATATGTATTCTCAGTTAAAATTAATTAGTATGTTTATCTTTTTATGTCAGAGCTTTGGTGATATGGTACTTGAGCCCAATTGTAAGATTCC
The DNA here is from genome assembly GCA_036897365.1 of Geranium brycei. Classification (NCBI taxonomy): domain Eukaryota; kingdom Viridiplantae; phylum Streptophyta; class Magnoliopsida; order Geraniales; family Geraniaceae; genus Geranium; species Geranium brycei. The sequence goes on along the minus strand of JAYMTP010007837.1, from coordinate 10,135 downwards.
TTACTTTTCTTAGATTAGAGATTGAATATATGGTATTATAAATACTACAATATTTAATCTTGTTTAACACCTTAGTGTACCCTAAGCCTTAAATTATTTCCCAAATGCATGGATTTTGGGTGTTATACAATGTAATATATTATATCCAACGTACAATGAGGTGCGTTGGGCATGTGACATAATACCCGATACACTTAAATAAATGTCTCGTTAGGTATAATTTAACAAACATTCCTTGATTAATATCTCGTCACATATATGGTCATACTCGATAGAGCTTTTTAGACGTATCGCATATGACACGTACATGTTGTCGAGTGTTTACTACTGACACAATTATGGACTTATCTTAATGCACGAATTGTTTCCGCTAGTGATACGGTCTCTCTCAAATAAAATCATTTTTTCAGCATGCGAACGCATTCGCTATATTATAGGCAAATCACATAAAATTTTAATATTCTTATTTATCATCTCTGATTAATTGTGTTCGATTTTCGCACATGTATCTTTCTTATCATAACACTCATTACAGATTTTCTTATATCTTTGTGGCGAGTAACCTAAAATGGAGCATATGATATTGATGTATTCATATCCGCTGATGCATCATTATTTAATCAAGGTCGTACTATACAAAACAAGTAACGTCACGTGTACAATGCGACATGGAACACCCGCTTATTTATACAAATATATTTTAGCTGATGAATTTTAATATTTTAAATCTATAACGTTAAGATATATAATACTAGATTATGACCAATATTTAAATTGTGACGATTACTCTCTCATTCACTTTCTCAAAAAAGATAAGAGCTTAGATCATACTACATTTATTGAATAAACTATAATTACCTACTTTGTTATAATTGAAAAGGTTGATTCGGATATAAAATATAATTAATTTCCGACATATTTCACAATAAAACTATATATGAAAACCAAATCGCAATGTGCATATATATGGAAACGGTCGGATAATTATGTACCAGTGGTTCCACTCATGTTAAATTAATATTTGTTGATAATAATTTCTTCATGATGCAGATATTCGAGATAATTGTAAGAATTTGTCAAAAGATTTTATCAATGTCTAATCAATCATTTCGAAAGTTGTTAAACAACTCCAACATTTATATTATGAGGAATCTCATAAATATATACTGAAATATAATTCAATATTAAATAAATGTAGCCTAAAATTCATGAACTTTTATTTTTTTTCTCACTTTACTCAAATTCATGTCACTCGTCTAGTCGTCCTTCTAATCTACCGTCACTTATTCATGACATTTTTTTATTTCACGAAGATTTTTCTTTAATTTTTGTGATGTTGCTGAAAACGAGAACATAAAAGAAATATCGGCATGTGTGCCCTTGCCGAAGAGATTGTCGCCAGAAAAAATGGTCGCCGGAGAAGAGGAAGTAGAAGAGACAGGTGGCATAAATTTGATAATTGAAAAACAAAATAAAGGTGTTTTGGTCTTTTTACAATAAATTACGCTGAAAGGTAACGAATTTGGATCAAGTAAGAAAAAAAAGGAAGTTGAGAGATCTCGCGGGATCAAAATATATGTGAGTACCAATTTATTATTAGATTGTATTTCAATTCATATTTACGAGATTAATCACCTGTTTATATTAATTACGATATTAACTTTTACTCATTTTGAGTTGCGTGATTAGCAAATTTTCAATTGAATAAGTGCTTTCTTCACAAAAAAGATTCAAAGCGTTTTCGAAAGACAAATTCAAACTTTGATCTTTGATTAATACATTACCTAAAACCACCATTTTTGTGTGTTATAGGACCTAGGAATAATTTATTGTTCGTAATGACGACCAAACATATATTTTTCTAGTCGTGTACGATCACAATTCAGAGTTCTAATTTCAAATATTAGCACTTTCTAATATATAATAAGTGTAAACAATGACGGGTTCGGAAATTTTTTAGGGGACAAAATTTTAAACTAAAATATTAATTTCATTAATAACATAATTAGTTGAAAAAAATAATTTTAATAATAAAATAATTATTAAATGTATATAAAAAAACTAATTCGAGCTTGATTATTTATTGTTTAGTTGGGTTCGAATTTAACTTTCATGTATATAAATAGATACGAAACGAGTCGGTTCGCGAGTCTTACAAGACTCTGATGTGTGTTGGGCTTTTTTTTTTGTCTTCAATTAACCGGCTGGTCCGTCCTCTGGTTCCAAGCCACTTCAAGAACACTTTAAACGGACTTCAATACTTAGGAGTGGAGTTGGGCATTTTCTGGGCTCTGATTCAAATAATAAGTTAAGCAATCAGCCAAGAATTCGTGGACAGATTTTTGAACCGAAATAAAGTTGTTTATCAAATTCTCTCATGTTTCTTACATTTTAAATCTCAATTTGTCTTCTAATTTTCTCAAATCATGTCAACTCTATATTGATTTAATTTTTTTTTCTCAACAAATAGATTGTATATTAATGAGAATATCCCGCTGCGGGAGAGAAAACTCAAAGATTAAATCAATATAGAGTTGACATGATTTGAAAAAATTAGAAGACAAATTGAGATTTAAGATGTAAGAAACATGAGAGAATTTGATAAACAACTTTGATTGGATCCAAAAAACTGTTCACAGATATATTTTATTGCACAATCATTGATCTGATGAATATAAAAAGAGAAGATAAAAAGAGAAGTGATAGCTTGTAGAAAAAATCAATATATCTAAAGAAAGGGACAGTGATGATTTTGTGCAGATTTGTTATGTCTTGCACATTTCACCATTGATAAAAGTCCACGTGATTAACTTAGATATAATCAAAACGAGATTAAAAAAATGAGAGATCTACCTGAGGATGTTATTTTAAGTTTTCAGATACCACCTGAAGTTCTTTACCTACTCCAACTTTATCTGATTTGTCCCTTATTTTATATGTACTTGATAAATTTTGCAATAAATTAGGTAGTACTAACAATGATAAATTATGTGTAAACTACTAATTTTGGGAACAAAATTTATAACATATACTGATAGAGGGTCAAGTGGTAAGGGGCTCACACTAACATATGTGAGGTCCTGAGTTTAAATCTTGGTATATATTGACATAAATTTATTCATAATTTTCATATAGCCATTATTTTCTTGCACTAGATCTAGCGCGGTATTGAAATGTTAACTTTTTTTTTTTGATCGGCAATAGTATTGAAATGTTTAACTGAATTATAAGACATGTCATATTTTAAAAAGAAACATCTTTTCCCAAACAATTTATAATATTAAATAAATAAAATTTATTAATAAAAACTTAAAATTTTAACTGACAAAATAATTTAACTGATAAAATAATTAGCAAATCAAATCATATAAATGAAATAAATAATTATAAGCTAAATAACGGCATAGGTTTCGATGGTAAGTTGGGGCGAAGGGGTAGTATTTCGATATCATCTGCGAGGGGAGACGGGTCCGGTAAGGGGTCGGTGGTTGGAAAGGGAAAATCCGGCGATTAGGTTGTTGCGGGATCGAAGGCAGATGGATCCGGGAGGGGCTCATCGGAGCCAGGGTGGGAAATTCTGGCGATTTGATTACTACGACTTTGGTTGGTTGATGACTCGGTACTGGGAGGGATCAGAAGTTCTCTAGCGTCGACGGGCAGATTTATGTAAACATATCGAACTAGGGGGTCTTGATTTTCTTAAGTTTCAATACAAGTTTATCTAGAGTTGTGCACTAGGAGCTTGCTTTAAGTGTTTTCGGGGTTGTTATTTTAACGAAGTGGCAGAGAGTCTCAACCCGTTTGAGGTAGAGACCACGAGTTTGCAAGAGGCATTACTTATTATGCTCGTCGTTCTCGGGGTGGTTCATGTAATGGATTTTGCGGAGAGTTTCAACGCATTTGAGGTGGAGGTTGCGAGATTGCAAGAGGCGTGTCGTTGCGCTATCTTTTATTTTGCTATTTTTTTGTAATTTCATGGCTCTCGACTTAGCTAAGTATGTTTTAACTAACAGTAAATGAGATCATGGTGCGTGTCTGTCCCACCATCTGGTGCTTTGGCTGTTCAGTGTAATGTCGAGTTAGTTTGTCTTATAATTTAATAATATGCCAGCGTTTTTTCCTTCTCTCGAAAAAAAAACAATCGATAAAGAAAATGGAAAGAAAAACGTGAATAACGTTATCTATTAATGAACAATTTGGTGCAAATAATTGTTCCTTTCTTGAATTTTATAAATGCGTGGAGTAGTTGGGATATATAATGTAATTAATAAAATAAGAGTGCAGCAACCAGTAATTGTCGGGAAAACTTAATTAATTCAGGCCCTACTTATCTGTTTTCAGAGGGAAACAACTAATTAATCACAGGGAAAATTAACTTGTTTAAAGGGATTGATTAATTTCTATAGAAAATATAAAGTAGGCCATAACAGGTCAGACAGGGTTGGCCCGTCCATAAGGCAAAATAGATTTTTGCCTTAGGTCTCGACTCTGGAGAGACCCCAAAATACCCAGCCGGCCAAATCAATATCAAAAGAAAGGTCTCGTTCAAATTCTTGCCTTAAGCCCCCAGTTTTCTAGGGACGGGCCTGAGGACAGATCAAACCGACTAATTAAAACACAACTCTGCCATATCTTAAATGCAAAATTATAATTTGAAGTACGGATTGAGAAATGAAATACTTGAAACAACTATAACCATATTTATAAGTTGAATTATTTTGATATAGGGTGAATTGGAACGATCCAAAAGTTACTTTCTCATAAATTTTAAGTTTTATATTAATGTTGACCAGCTTGAACGTGGTCTAATAATTGTTCTTACTCCCTACCTGATCTAACATTTTATTAATCTTTAAAATTTTATAGAACTAAAATATATGGTTGATTTTTAATTGATATGAATAGCCTAAAACAACCGCGTGTGAAAGTCTCCACCTGCCAATAATTGTGTTTGATGAATTTAAATAAACAAAGTGCATGAACCCACACTTTTCTCCTTTAATTGAAGGCATGAGGTCCACGTTGGGATTGTTTCAAGAGAGGAATAAATGTTTGGTCTAAGTTTAAAGTCACACACTCAAAGAATACTGGTATAATAATGATTTGTATATATATTTGACCGTAAACCAGTTATACTAGTCTTTTGGATTAAAGATGAACCCTAATGTGTATGTGTGCTTTTTTTGAGTGCTCCTCCTAGGTACGTAATACCCGAATCTCCTCAACAGTGACATCAAAGTCTTGGTTCAGTATACTCTCCCGGTTGAATGAGTCAGGTCCATCTATAACTGGTAAGACCAAGACCATGAGCGGCTCCACTCATGGTGAAGCTCATATGGGCCCACCCCAATAATTTTTTGGTGTGAATTATATAACATCAAAAATTAATTTTGTATATATATTTTATTTTCTTTTATATCATGTTTTCAAATTACACTCCAATGGGATATATATATATAATACACTCCATGGAAGAGAATTATTCATACATTATACATACATATTTTATAATACAATTACAAGGGATCATGTCAAAAATATATTAAGTGAGATTTGAATGAGTTCATTCATGTCAAGCTAGTTGGTCTTTCATAACTTTTAATATGCATACATTATACATGTATCACGAGTATATATAATAAGAATTTATCATAAGTAGTAAGTGTTTCATGATGATTTAGTACCCATAATTACTGTGCATGTATGATGATGATACATGAGATTGACATATATAATTACATGATATTCACTTGTGAGTTGTATATATATATAGGGCAAGGAAGCAAACAATTTTCTCACACCTCTTCTTGGAAACCCTATAGCTTGAGCAATATTTGATATCTAAAAGAGAGATAAAATATGGGTCTGACGGGGAAGCTGATACATGAGACAGAAATTAAGAGCTCTGCGGAGAAATACTACAATCTGATGAAGGAACAAGCTCATCACTTCCCTGCCGTCACTCCTGATAGGGTCAGTGCCATTACCCTCCATGAAGGTGAATGGCACACCCATGGTGCCCTCCGCAGGTGGAACTACACTAAAGGTACCTACACATTACATGCAAATGTCTACAAAGTTTGTGAAACAACATATTTTAAGTTATGGCTCAAGTTGATAGTTGATAAATCGATTACAGTTTCATAGTTACTTTAACCAGTATTTTAAAGAACTCTGACTTATCTCATCAGTCATTTAAATCGGTTAGTTCCCGGCTAATCCCCATAAGATTCTCTCCCGTCTGACTAGCTAGCGCCTAACGTTTTTTTTAGAATATTGTACAGTGTTAGAAGTTTCACATGTGAGCCCAGGTCTCACTCCGGGAAAGATTGAGTGAATATAGTTTTACTGGTCTGATTGATGGATAAATTATAGTTTTATACTCTAATAGAAACCGTGATTAATGTAATGATGACGCAGACGGGAAAGCTGAGACGGTGATAGAGAAGATAGAGCACTGCGGGCCGATGGCGGTGAGTCTAGACGCAATGGAGGGAGATGTACTGACGAATCTGAAGCATTTCAAAACGACCTTTCAGGCCATTCCGGCTGCTACCCCGGGCGGGCGCGCCACGGTGAGATTCACTGCAGACTACGAGAAGAGGAAAGAGAGCGACAAAGCTCCCTACGACTATTTGGAGCTTCTCACCTACATCTTCATTGAAGATTTGGACGCATACCTCCTCAAGCAGGCATAAACAAGCCGCTGTTAGAGAAAACTGGGCCTTACTAAGGAGGAGTACGGTTCTCCCCAACAGCCGCCACTATAAGCACAAGTTATTATGTGCTATCGTATATGTTTTAATGTTTTGTTGTGTGTGTGAGGTGATGATAGTAAAAAATAAATGCAACTTGTGCTATAACTTGTTGCACCAGACAATATGGAAGTTAATATTTAGCGGCCTACCAGCTGCAATGGCTTTGTATTTCCTGTGTCATAAATATGTGTTATGTTATGCGTGGAATAAAATGGACTATTACGCCTAATTGTTTGATTTAATAATTGCAGTTAAGTACATATAACTAAACACTTTTTGCACGTCAATACCGTTAACATTGTTAACTCATCTAAAATTCATATTTTTACACATCAGAATTGTCTTTGATATTTGTCTTCATCCCGTCGAATCCACCGCACAAAATGGTTAGGGAGGAAATCGCCGACGTGCTTAGATACAGTGCAAAAGTATGGAATTTAAGTAAGATGACAAGAAGAGAAAAAAGAGCTGTGTATACGTGTGAAACGTGTTTGATTGAGTGTACGTATTTGTAATTATTCTAAAAAATAACGACGTGTAATAATTAACTAAGTGTCTGAGTCTATATTTTAAGCAAATTAGTGAGTTTCAAAATCATGTTGTGACGAAGAGAAGAGATAGAAGTCAATAGGTGAGAGAGGAATTAGCTACATTGAGAAAGAGAGAGTAGAAGGTTGAGGATCGTTGATTTGGGTTGATCAACGACTACAATTGCTCCACAATTATATTGTCAAACCATTACACTGATCGGTCCGGTTAACCGTAATTTTTTCTCTTCAAAACCAAACCGACTCGCATTGGTTGGGAGAAATCATAATCGAAACCGTCTCAGTTCCAGTTCTGATCGGTCCGGTTTTGTACTGTTCCGGTTAGTTTTCCTGTTCCCAATAAATTTGAGCACCCTAAGTTTGAGTGCCACAACTCAATTTCTCAACAACGTCATCTCAAATGGTCATTTTAAGTTCAATTTCTCATTCACCTCTTATTCATTTAAAGTAAATATGTGATATATAGTTAGAAAGATTTCATTTCATAAAATATGTAAACACATTTCATATCATTCAAGCTCATACATTAACGCAGAAGGCTCAGGAACATCCTCGTCGTCTTTCTCATACTCCAAAGTCTAGTGCACAACGTTGTCCTCTGGAGAAGCTTGAAAAATCCATGTAAAGCTCTTGTAATACTCCAAAGGCCCTCCTTCAATTGCCTTGTAAACTATCCTATTGTTTTTCTTGTCTATCACTTCCATCACCTCCTTTGCAACCACCGATTATACAAATATATATACGATCAGATGAGCGTGACATGATCATATATTGATTAATATAGTAGAATTGACTGTGTAGTATTTTATTATTACCATAACTAATACATGTGTATTTCTCTATTACGAAAAAATAATTGTAAATTTGTGACGAAACTGGCTTCAGAATTGAACAGTTACAAAATATATTTTTTCCAGTTCGAGCTCTGCTCGATAAAGTTAATTACTGCTTGCCGATATTGGCATTCCAGGCGATGATGCAGCCCTCTTCTCCCCAACGGCCTTGAAGTAAATCAACGCTGCGGACAATGTCGGGGCAGATGGTGGAAATGAGAGGGAGTTTGGTGCTCCAGACATCGGAACTTTTGGTTGTATTTTTAAAAAAAAGTATGTTGCATTTGGTTGTATATAGAAGTTGAGAGTTTATAATTATTTTTTAAGAGGATGTAAAATTTATAATATTTATTTATAGGGAGGACAAATATAACTAAATGTCGGCCATGTCCTAAAAATTTCCAACTAGCTCTCCTTAATTCAATGGAGAGAGTTTATGAGATTAATCAAGAACTAATCAATAATTAAATAAAACATTAATCGAAATATTAATGATAAACTATTTAGAATAGTTTTGAATATTGAAAACATTATCGATATATATACACACGGTTTTTTATTAGGTTCTGATTGATCTTCAGGACCTGCTTGTCTACTATTTTTTAAAAATAATTATAAATATCATTTCTAATTATATATATAGTTAAATTGAACCATACATACTAACGTTTGTTTTTTTCTAGTAAATTGTGTATTATGATTTGGATGGTCGAAGTAAGTATTAACGTCAGTAATTTGTTCGCTTCTCTCGTCATCAATAGCTAAAAATAGAATTGATAAATATATGCAATCCCATATATAACAGAATAAATATATATAGGTGGTGAGAATTCCAAAGGTATGCGGTCCAACGTGAGGTTAATATTTCAATTCATCATATCCCTTATTTGCTGTTAATTGGTATATAAATATTTAAATTCAAAGTCTATACAGCTCATTCTCCGACGATATCATATATTAAATTTGTACTCTTATTACATGACAAGTAACACGACTGAACTTATACTGATCAATTTTCGTTAGATCGAAATTAGATAAAACACGAAGTACAATAAAAGCATGAATATGAGATGAGATGGACAAAATTTATCCATATTGAAACAAACTTTTGATTTCCTTGAGACATAAAGTAGGTCTTAGTGTTATTATACACTACACTACACACACCCAAATCCTTATTAAAAACACACAACTTGATTAAAACTATTCATACAAACACACGGGACGTCGATACTTGTTATTACCATTGCTACGACAATATATCAAGGTCCATTAAGGTGGGCATCGATTTTTCCATTCATGGACAAGAGCAAATCGAGGTACCCAGTAGGGTCGGGAACATGCTCGTTGTTCTTCTCATACTCCAAAGTCCAGTGCACAACGTTGTCAGCTGGTGAACCTTGAAAAATAGCTTTAAAGCTCTTGTAATGGTCCAAAGGCCCTCCTTCTAGTACCTTGTAAATTATCTTGTTCTTTTTCTTGTCTATCACTTCCATCACCTCCTTCACAGCCACTACTTTTCCCTCTGCCATATATTACACATATATAAGGGTACACTCGGCTACAAACTTATATAAAATGTCCAAACGTCCAAATCATGTAAAACCGTCGAATCTGAGACGCGCGTTTTCTCAGAGTGCGACACGTGACATGGTCCAACATGTTATACAACATTGCACTACATGTTCTATATGGTTATACAACATTACACTGCATTTTATACAGTTTGGACGTTTTGACATTTTTTATTGGTTTGTAGCTGATATCTCATATATATATATATATATATATATAAGCACGACGACATGAATAACATGTTGTTTCGTTTCATATACAGATGACATAAATAATTAATTATTACTTACGGAAATTGTAATTCCAGACGACGACAGCGCCCGGTTTTCCCCAAGTGCCTTGAACTAAGTTGACGGTGCGGATAGTGTCGGGGCAGATGGTGGAGAGGAGGGGGAGGTTGGTGCTCCACAAATTATGCACC
>JAYMTP010007836.1:0-10622 GCA_036897365.1 Geranium brycei | reverse complement strand
TGGGCCTTCACCAAGAATGAAGTCATATCCGAAAGCGCACCCAACAACATTAGCGCAGCACTACCCACTTATCATGACTTGTGCACTCATGTTAGCACTCGTGTGTGGCACATTTGGCTATCTTGATCCAGATTACTTAAGTACAAGTAAGTGTATGGTTAAGAGCGATGTTTTCGGGTATGGAGTCACGCTTCTTGAACTCCTGTCCAGACAGAGGCCTATTGATCATGATCGACTCTCAGATAGTGATGCCAGTGTTGAAGGTGATTATCATATATGCATTCGGGCTAAAAGTCTCTTTGGAGAAGGTAAATTGGACATGCTGGTAGATTCCAACATGTGGGGAGATTATATGAAGGAAGAGATGAAGCAGCTGATCCAATTAGCCTTATCGTGTACAAACGAAGATCCGAAAAAACGCCCGACAATGTCAGAGGTTATCATGATCATTGAAAACTTTTATAAACGTCCGCGTGCTCATCAGCTTTTGGCAAGTGAGAATGATTTGTCAGGGCAAAGATTTACTCTTCCCCAATTAAAGCTGGCCACATCTAATTTCAGCAACAAGAATATCATTGGCAAGAGTGGAGTCAGCAATGTGTACAAAGGCCGCTTAAAAGAAGATGGATCCATCATCGCTGTTAAGAGATTGGTGAAGAGAAGCAAGCGCGGAATGATGCAATTCAAAGCCCAAGTGAAGTTGGGAGGCATAAGGCATCCGAATCTGCTACAACTGTGTGGATATTGCATTGATGGGAAGGAGAGGCTGTTGGTCTATCCATTCATGGCCAACCGAAGCCTCGAGTGGCGATTAAGACCAGAGCGCAGTCTTGCTCTGGATTGGCATGCGAGAAAGAAAATTGCATTAGGAGTTGCCAAGGTGATTGCTTATTTGCTTTATGATTGTGAATCTAATGTCAGTATTGGGCGGAATATCAAACTATATAACATATTGTTAGACGAGGACTTCAATCCACTTCTCTACAACTTACGTCTTCAATCTCGAGGGAGCATAGACCATACAGACACAGACACAGACGGTGCAGTTTCTTGTGTCGATGATGTGTATGGATATGGGATCATACTTTTTGTGCTGATGAGTGGAAAGGTGAGTACTGGTCATGACAACATTTACAATGATTCGGTGTTACATAATTGGTTTAAGAAACTGAGATACAATCAACTGGAGTTGCTGCTTGATTCCCGTGTGCACTTGGGTGACGATATCAAGGATGAGATTGAGCAGCTTGTTCAACTAGCTCTCTTGTGTACACAGCCATCTCCTGCGGTCAGACCTGAGATGTGGCAAGTGATGCAGATGCTCAAAGGTATAAGTGAGGGTGATCTAAAGGTCTGTTTTGCATTTGATCGTGCCAATTTGTTCCGGTTTGACGAGTCCTTCCAATCTCAACTATCCCATGAATTTGAGCTAGGAGATAAGATGGATTTGCCCAAGTTGGACTCAGAGGGGTCTCTTTCCACTGAATCTGGTAAGACAAATGAAGTTCAACTCATCCTCAATCCAAAACCAGAGAGTAACATCTCTTCCAAGGGTAAATAAGTCGCATCTCTCTCGGTGAAGCCAACTTATGGTTCCAAAGTTTTGCAAACCAAATCGAGGTCACAATACAAAGGTATCACCATCTCAGATAGTGTCTTGAAACCAAACATGCAGGAAAAATGGAAAATATTTCTTTCAGACGTTGTCTCTGATGTTCTATCGACCAAGTCCAAGCTTTGCAAAAGTGGAACGAGTGCTGATCCGTTATGCCCCATGTGCAACGAGTACGTGGAAGACAGCTTTCATCTCTTCTTCAACTGTGACTTCTCAAGGCAAGCTTGGCTATTAGCAGTGGGAGTCAGGATCGACATGCTTGGTTTCTTGTCGGTGAAAGAGGCTGTGGATGTGATATTGAAGCCTTATGGAGCAGAACTGACCATTCTTCCTCTGGATGTGGAACCAAGTAGATTCTCTGACAAGGGTGTTGCTCTGATGCACTCCATTTGGACTCACAAAAACAAAGTTTGCTATGACAATGTGTCCCCAAATGTGATTCAGATGCTTAAAGATCATCCAGACACAACTCGTCTGTTTAGTATTCAACCTCCTCCCACTGACGCAGCCGATAATGTTCAGTGTGAATCAAGTCAAGAAATCCCGTTACAACCAGAGGAAGCACTCACCTCTCAAGTCATTGCAAATTGCCAGGAAATAGAGCTAGCCCAGCTACAACCTGAAGTACTTTTCCCTGAAGTCCTTGCAAATTCTGTCAAGTGTGAATCCAATAAAGAAATTGATCTGACCCAACAACAGCCAGAGCAAGTACTCCTCCCTAAAGTCATTATCGACAACAACCAAAAACATTATTTGCAGGTGAACATCATCACTTCAGGTAGTCTTCTCTTTAGTTTCAAGTTTAATAAACCATCTGTTTTAAGTGTCGCCTTCGTAGCCTCACTTTGTATGAATCTTGTACTTGTATGGCTTTGGGCCAAGCCACGCTACTAGTCTGTGGTATGCTTCAGTGGTCCAGGTAATGCTATCTTCCAATTTTCTATGTTCTAGCCTAGTCCACTTAACAATTTATTATGTTTACACGTTGATAGCCAATAACAAAATCCACATGTAACATAAAACACTATGACATCACCTTTTTTTTCACGGCAAAAATAAAGAATTTATTGACGAAGCTAGCCAGATTCTACAAGAAAGAAAAAAGGACGAAAATTACATCAACAAACCTAAAAAAACAACTGCATGAAAATTAAAGAAAATAAGACACTAGAAAAGGAGAAAAGCTAAGAAAATCGGATAACTCAATGTTTTGTTTTGAGCTTGGTCAGATTCATTGCCTCGATCGTCTCAAAAGTCTGGATCATTTCAGAGTCAGTCGTCGAACTTGTAAAGTCAATAAATTACGGATATCCTAGCCCCGAATAATCTTGTTCCAAGATTGCGCCGCGATAAAAAACGACGGAACTCAAACGAGCGCGACTGTGAGGAGATACGGTTAGCTCTTTGGTGGGGAGATCGCCCGAGGATCCCGGAGTCCCCAAAATGGCAGATTTGGCCCCCCTGTTACAGTATCCGCTACGGTGGTGGACTATCCAATTGAAAGTCCACTGGAAGTCACCCAATACACGTCTAAACTACGTAACTAACAATGTATGTGTATATGATGATAGAAAGATCCATCCCTAACATAATATAATTAGATACCACATAGACTAAAATATCAAATTCATAAGTAAAAGTCACTTGGTGAATCATCTCGGGATCATAGTTTTGGACTTCCCTCTGGCCTTCCAAATCTTTTAAGGTTCAAACAGAGTGACATCAAAACTTATATCTATAGGAGTTGCACTAAAAGATAGTGAAGAAGTTATCATCCATTAACTAGAACTTCTTCAGGCCAATAACGCAGCCTCATATTCAACCACCAAATAAATTCTCTATCTGCAATAAGAGGAGTACTAAGAAAAGAGGAGAGGGTACTCGATTTCAAGTCAACTAAAGACATACTAACAATACAGACGGCTGAAGAGAGAAACTGGGAAAAAAAAACTGGAATTTTTTTCCGGGGTACTGTAGCACCGAAATCACTGTAGCAGCTGCAGCACCGAAAACAATGTAGCGATTAGCGGTAAAATACTGGAGCAGCGAGAAGGAAAAAAAAAAGAGCTACGCCTCTGATACCATGTTGAATTTCAAAAGATATTGATATTATTATGAATAACTTGTTCTCGATTACAATAGCTAATTCCCTTATATAAGGAATAATATGAAACCAACTAGACTTAGAAAACTAACCTAAATTCCAACCCTAATTATACTTAACTATTTTAACAATACTGAATCTGCCTCCAGAGCTCAAGCAACTGGTTGGGATAAAGCAGGTGAGAAGCTGGAAGTGGATCAGATTTGTGTTGCAAATGCTTTGTATGGATGCTCATGGCTTAGCTGCAAAAATGGTAAGACTACATTTCAATCTTTCATGAACTGCAGAAATGTAGGAATTACCAGGCTGATGATACTTTTGAATCAAGTTCTAACATCAGTACAAATGCATTATTGTTTGAATCAGAAATCCATTTTAGAACTTCACTTGGCACATTCCATTGGGACTGTCTTTTCTTCAATATACAACACAGATTGTGCAGGCCTAAGGTTTTCATATCATACCCAGTTTAATAAAATTTACAAGAACAAAATTTTCCTGCAATCTGCAATGTAGTCATACGATTTATTGGTTCAAAGGAATGTAGGCTTAAGATTTTAAGAGTGGAGGTGAAGTGACAATGGTTGAAAATACAATCAACAGACAATTGTAGAGATGATGATGATGATGAGCTAGGCTACACCGATTTATTGATTCAAAGCACATATTTATGCATTTCATGTTATTTTATGTCAAAATTATCAATTCCACGTCTCAGTATTGGAATTGACCTACACTCAAGATACCATGTACCCCTTTCGAGATCACTTGTATCTCGAGTTTGCAATGCATGTCAATCAACAAATAATTAGTCTCGTGTCAATCATGAACTGTCTTTCTCGAGACGAGCCCACAATTCCCACAACTACCTATTATGACTAATCTTAGATAATAGCTAAATAAATCACAAAGTCAACAATCCAGCATGAAAAACACGCATAATCCGTAATTAAACCCACATGTTAATGTTTACAACCTAGCACTTTTAATTATGAGATTTTAGGCCATAATCATGGGTTTTGCATCAAGAGTTGAAAGGATACGGATGAAGATATGACCCACCTACTCCAACGCAAGAGGAGGAAAATGCTCGGAATCTCAAAACGGTTCTCAAAACACGCTAGGACCCTCTCAGCCCCTCTTTTCTTGATTCTCTTTTTTCTCCTGTTTCTGAGTTTTTCCTTATTTTCATGTTTCCTTATTTCAAAAAAATATTATTCAACCATCGCACCCATGGTTTGATAATTCACTGGAGAAGATCAGAAGGACGATGTGAGTTAGCCACATCTAAATTCTTGCAGCTTGTCTAATATCGTCCTGGGAAGATCACAAACTGTAAGCTGAATGTGACAAACAATTAAAGATCTGTTTTGTATTTGATAGTGACAATCTGTTTTGCATTGAATAGTGACTATTATTTACTTGGGTTTCAACGTAATATAAAATATTCAGTTAATGGGAGGAAACACCTTAGCTACTGCATGGAAGCTGCTATTGGCCATTTCCAGTTACAGTCATTGGTTTCTCCTCCATCATCATTTCAGATTGAGTTTGGAGGATCTACTCTGGTATCGACCATCAATCGGACAGAGGCATAAGTTTTATCAAGAAGATCAGCTAACAATGGTGTTCAAGATGCGCACCTTCTCTTTGCCTCGAACCAAAGAAGATCTGCCAGTAACCCATGGCAGTTCACTAAAGAGGTTTTCTTGGCGCGAGCTCAAGTTGGCAACGGACAATTTTAGCAAGGACAACGTTGTGGGAAGAGGAGGATTCGGCAGTGTTTATAGAGGCCGACTTGCTGATGGCTCTTTGGTGGCAATCAAAAGGTGTACTGACATGTCTGATACTGCCATGGAGCCTCAGTTCCAAAGTGAAGTGGAAATTGGAGGCTCACAAGCCTCTGATCATCCCAATATATTGCGTTTGGTTGGCTATTGCATGACCAGGAAGGAGCGCATCCTTGTGTATCCTTTCCTGGTTAACAGAAGTGTTGATTCATGGCTACATGATCGTCTCCCCTCAGATCCTCCGCTGGATTGGCCTACACGCATGGGAATAGCCTTGGGCGCTGCCAAGGGGCTTGCTCACTTACACTACGGTTCTGCTTTCACTGTCATTCACCGTGACATCAAACCCCATAATATATTGTTAGATGATCAATTCGAACCTGTTCTCTGCGACTTTGGAATTGTCAAATTTATTGGAAGGAACGAGAATGAATCTAACTCCGACTGGGTTCAGAGACCTGTGGAAGAACAGTATGACGATGAAGACACCTATGAAGAAAATGAAGAGGAAGATTCCGACCACTGCTTCACTAAATCTTGCTGGAACTTCACCAAGACTGAAGTCACAAAATGGTCATGTTGGCTCTTCACCAAGAATGAAGTCATCATATCTGAAAGTGGACACACCACTATTGGCCCACCACCACCCAGTTACCATCAATCCGGCACTCTTGTTACCACCTCTGCAGTGCGTGGCACCCCCGGCTATCTTGATCCAGATTACTACTCAACTTTAAAGTGTTCAGTTAAGACTGATGTTTATGGGTACGGAGTCACGCTTCTTGAACTCGTCACTGGACAGAGGGCTAATGATCTTGCTCGGCGCTCAACTGATGGTGATTGTGTCAGCCTACATGACTGGGTTGAACGACGTGTTATAGACAATAAATTTGACTTGCTGGTTGATTCTGAGCTAAGGGGAGATTATGAGTATATAAAGGAGGAAATGAAGAAGCTGGTCCGACTAGCTTTATTGTGTACAAAACAAGATCCAGTGGAACGCCCCAGAATGTCCGAGCTGATCAACATCATTGAAAACTTGAGTAAACTTCCACTTCCCGATCAGCTCTTGGGAGCTACTGTTCAAGGATTTACTCGTCCCCTGTTAAAACTGGCCACTCATAATTTCAGCCACAAGAATGTCATTGGCAAGAGTGGGTTCAGCAATGTGTACAGAGGCCGCTTAATAGAGGATGGCTCCCTCGTGGTAGTTAAAAGACTGGTGGAGAGAAGCAAGCGCGCAAGGTTACAATTCCAAGCTGAACTCAAGTTGGGAGTCATCAGGCATCCGAATCTGCTAAAACTGCGCGGGTATTGCATTTCTGGAAAGGAGATGTTTCTGGTCTATCCATTCATGCCCAACCAAAGCCTCGAATGGCAATTGAGATCGGATCGTAGTCTTGCTATGGGTTGGCATGTGAGGATGAAAATTGCATCAGGAGTTGCCAAGGGGATTTCTTATTTGCACTATGATTGTGACTCTAATGTCAGAATCCGGTGCAATATCAAACCTTCTAACATCTTGTTAGATGATAACTTCAATTCAGTTCTATTCAACTTGAAAGGGAATGAAGATGACGGTGCAGTTTATTCTGTTGATGATGTGAATGCGTATGGGATCACACTATTCATGCTAATCACCGGAAACTGCTACAATGATTTGGGGTTACATGATCGGTTTAAGAAACACATGAGACACCATCAGCTGGAGTTGTTGTTTGATCCCCGTTTGAACATGGGTGGTACCAACTATGATACTATGCATGTCAAGGATGAGATTGAGCAGCTTATCCAACTGGCTCTTTTGTGCACGCAACCATCTCCTAAGGACAGACCTGAGATGTGGGAGGTGATGCAAATGCTCCAAGGTATAAGCGAGGGTGATCTGAAAGTCTGTTTTGCATTCGATCGTGCCAATTTTTTCTGGTTTGATGAGTCTCTCCAACCTCAGTTGTCAAATAAAGTTGAGCTAAGCGCTGTGATGGGTCCGCCTAAGTTGGACTCGGAGGGGTCTCTGTCCACAGAGTTTGATCAGACAAATGAATTTCAACCCTGCCTCAATCCAAAGCAAGAGAGTAACATCTCTTCCAAGGGTAAGGAAGATGCTGTATCTTTCTCGGTGCCAGCATATAGTTCCAAGGCTCGGCGTACCAAGCCGAGGTCACAATATAAAGGTATCACCATCTCAGAAAATGTTTTGGAACCAAAGAAGCAGGAAAAATGGAAAATATTGCTTTCTGAGGTTGCCTCCGATGCTCTCCCCACAAAGTCCAAGCTTTGCCGGAGTGGGACTACTGTTGATCTGCTATGTCCCCTTTGCAACGAGCACGAGGAAGATTGCTTTCATCTATTTTTCAAGTGTGACTTCTCAAGGCAAGCTTGGCTATTAGCAATGGGAGTCAGGATCGACATGCTTGGTTTCCAATCGGTGAAAGAGGCCGTGGATGTGATATTGAAGCCTCATGGTGTGGGACTGAATATTCTTCCTCGGAATTTAGAACCGAGTGGATTTACACACAAGGGTGTTGCTCTGATGCACTCCATTTGGACTCATAGAAACCAAGTTTGCTTTGACAATGTGTCCCCAAATGTGATCCAGATGCTTAAAGATCACCCAGATGCAACTGATCCGTGTGAGTCTTCAACTGCAACCCAGAAAGAAGTGGAATCAGAGTCTACATTAGATGCAAGTTTTGTTCAGTGTGGATTTAGTCATGAAATTGAGCTACTGCCTGAGAAAGTACTTCTTAAAGTTATTGCACATTGTGTTCCGTGCGAATCAAGTCAAGAAATCCAGTTGGCCCAACTACAATCCGAGCAAGTACTCATCCCTCATCGTGTTCATTGTAAATCAAGCAAGGAAATAGAGCAGTCCCGGCTACAAACAGAACTACTTCTCCCTGAAGTCCTTGCAAGTTATGTTCGGTGCGAATCAATCGAGCAGGCCCATCCACAACTAGAAGAAGTATTTTCCCTTGAAGTCCTTCCAAATTGTGACTCACGTCAAGAAATCGAGCAGGGCCAACTACAAGCAAAGGGAGCAGTCTTCCCTCAAGTACACGTAAATTGTGTCAGGTGCGAATCAAATCAAGAAATCGAGCTGATCCAGCTACAACCAGCGGAAGTACTATTTGCAAATTGTGTTATGTGTAAACCAAGTCAAGAAGTCAAGTCGGCCCAGCTACAACCAGAGAAAATACTCGTCCCCAAAGTCCTTGAATCAGGGATGAGCAACAACCAAGAACATGATTTCCAATTGAATATAACTTCAGGTGGTATTTTCCTAAGTTTCAAGTTCAGTAAACTATCGGTCTTGTGTGTTATCCTCATAGCTTCACTTTGTATGAATATTGTATCAATATGGCCTTGGGCCAAGCCACGCTACTAGATGTAGCATACTTTAGGGGTCCAAATAATGCTATTTTCCCGTGTATTTTGTGATCTCTAGTTTTCATATTTCCATTTTCAGGTTTTAATGTTTAAGTTCAATTCCTCTACCAATAATAATAAGGATTCGAAATACTTTACGATAAAAAGACATTTACAAAAACATATTTCATATTAGATTATTGATACAATTGCATTGGTATAACTTTTACAATACATACTTCCCACAATTTCGGTAAATTTCGCCCTTATTTTTTTTATAATTGTACTTGTTTGTTCTTCGCTGCTTTCTAGGTTGTTTGTTGTGTTTTTAATGCATAACCAGATTCTGCGGGATGCATATGGAGTGATTCGAGAGTTGAGCTAATAAAAAAAAGAGTCTAGAAGGTGTCACAGCTAAGAGTCACGACGTGATATGAAGCCGTGACATATACACAAAAGTGTCACTGACGGTACTAGTAACAAGAACCTAAAGACTTGTCACAGGCGTGACAAGAGCCCAAACATGTCAATGGCCGTGACAGGAAGTTGTGCCAGTGACAACAGTCTATGCCCTTGACCAAAGACAGAGGAGCTGTCACGGCCGCGACACCCTCCTTTGTTCTGAAAGGAAGCTAATGGGTATACACTGCCAAGGGTTGAGTAAAATCTCAAGCATTTTCCTATTTTTGACGTTGGAGCTGGAGGATAATATCATCGTCGTTTGCTTCCCCCCTAGCGGTGATAGCCACGCCCTTAAGAAGGTTCCAGGTCTTTATTACAGCCTCGAACTTAAGGTCCGTGGATGGAATGAAATTTGAAGGCGAGCCATGTAAGCATCAGACGAATAAGGAACATAAGCTCTCAATCTACGTTGTCTTTGACATTTGGGCTTGGGCTTCCCAAAAAGAATTGCAAGAGGAACATGCATATCTTTTGGGCCAAGCTGATACATTTGGTGATGAAAAATGGACGATACCTTCTTCACTATTACTTGGTGCAACTTCTATAAATTTACAGAGTTCTGAAGTTCTATTATCGGTCTTTGAGCTTTAAAAGATTTGGAGGGTCCGGATGGGAGTCTGGAACAATGGTCCCGTGATGATTCACTGTGACTTTTCCTAAAGTTTTTAAGTTAGGAATTGACCGTCTCTTCTTTAATACAATCGATTTTATTGCTGATAAAAATGTAACCTTTATTCATAAACTTTATATTAGTCTAAGTGGTATTTAATTCTATTGGGTGGGTCTTTTTATCATCATATAAATATACACTGTTAAATGGTTTAGATGTGTATTAAGTGACTTCTAGTGAACTTTCAATCGGACTAAGTGATATAATAGTGTTTTATGTCAGAAGAGAATTTTGTTATTCGTTATTAATGTGAAAACGTAAATTGTTAAGTGGACTGGACTAGAACATACAAAATCGAAAGATAGCATTACCTGTATCACTGAAGCATGCCACAAACTAGTAGCGCGTTTTGGCCCAAAGCCATACAAATATAAGATTCATACAGAGTGAGCCTACGAAGGCGACACTTAAAACAGATGGCTTATTAAATTTGAAACTAAAGAGAAGACTACCTGAAGTGATGATGTTCACCTGCAAATAATGTTTTTGGTTGTTGTCGATCTCGGGTTCAATGACTTTAGGGAGGAGAACTTGCTCTGGCTGTTGTTGGGTCAGATCAATTTCTTTACTGGATTCACACTTGACAGAATTTGCAAGGACTTGAGGTATGGG
>JAYMTP010007835.1:0-10623 GCA_036897365.1 Geranium brycei | reverse complement strand
GTTTTTGGAATCGCTCCCGTTTTTGTGTTTGTAAAATTTTTCCAAAAAAAAAAAAAAAAAAAAAAAAAAAAAAAAAAAAAATTAGCTCAAAAATGTGTGAAGTCTTGGCCATTCGGGTCAGAAATATGAACCGAGTTTGTTTTGCCCTACAGCATGCATCATATACATCCAATCTAGTCTTGTTGGACTTCAACGATAAACTTGAAAATAGGAAAAACTTATCAATTGGGATATGCCCAAAACGTCAATGTCGTAATTTTGGGTCGTTGTAGCCACTTGACATTAAAGCCTTCTCTGCCAGCGGTTGTTCAATGTATTACAAGTTATATTGCATCCTACCCAAACCGATCAACGTCCTCAAGACTAAGCCATGTATTACACACATTTAGAATAAAAAATGGAGTAATTTTATTAGGTATCATCGAATTAAAACAAAATTGTAGAATAGCAAAAATTTGTTCAAGACATAATCTCGAGTTAATCTCTACTTGTCCCACGACATCGATAGGGACTCACTCTCCATTTATCATTTCTGCCATTGATAGTTAGAATTTGGCCATATATGAGATAATATCTCTTAGTCACGTGTAATATTATAGTGGCACTTAAATCAATAATCCATGTAGAATGCATCTTAGTAAATGGATCAAATGTAAATGCATTGACCCATGAAATGAAAGCCAGTTGTCGAGTTGTGCCATATGAAGAGATTCATAAGTCACAATTTCTAAGTTGTACTAATCTGAGTCACGAACTGATGAAAATTCACGTCACTTGATGGAAGGTTGGAGCGCTGTTGTGCCATATAAGAAGAATATATTTGCATGACCCTACTTTTATTTTGAAGCCTGTTGGGCCGGAGGAATATTCACCGAGAGGCCTTGGACTTTAAAGAAAAGTCTGGGTGTTATATGGCACTCCTAGTTTTTGGGGGTTAATGCTTCACTTTACCTTTTCTTCAATCCGACAAGAGTAGATGGGCGACCTTTAGTGCAAGCGGTAGGGTGTTCACAAGTCAAGGAAAGATGGTTGAGACCAAAGATGGTCGAGACCAGATGGTTAAGCGTGAGAAAGAAATAAGTCCCTTAATATTTTTGGCCACGCGTAATTTGTATAAGCTAAACAAAGATGTTAAATATGTTACCGATTGATGACTAAGACACACTAAATTGTCGAATTACAAGGTAAAATGCTAACTCGAATATATGTGTAATCTTTTATAAAATATTATAATATGTTTCGTGTCAGTTTGGCCTAAACCTTTGGTCATCTTTAAATTACCCATATAAACAAGAAAAGAAAATAATATAACCTAAAATTAAAAAAATCTCAATCCTTCAAATATATATATATATATATATTTATAGGGATGTCTTCCACTACAAACTTTGTGATTTTTACAAACCGTCCAAACCCACTCACAAGCGTTGCTTTATGGAAATCTGTGCGCACGTTTTCCCAGCGCGTGCCACGTGTCCAGGAAAGCTGGCCCGCAGTGACTTTATGGATCGCAAAAGTTCCACACATGTCACCCTCAGGTGGAATTTTTGCGCTGAGGGTGGAACTTTTGCGACTCCAAAAGTCACTACGGGCCAGCCTCCTAGACATGTGTCGCGCGCTGGGATGTCTGTCATGAGTTTGGACAATTTGTAAAAATCCCAAAGTTTGTACCTGATTGTAACTCTCTCTCTCTATATATATAGTATTTCAAGGAAAAGTCAAAATTACTTCACAACTGTTATGTTCACAGTCAGATAACATGCATATTAGGTTCACATGTGAGATTAAAGTCCCACATCCGAAGATTACTAGGTTAAGAAAGAGTTTATACATGCATTAGACCCTAGATCTAATATGGTAGTCTTTTGAGTCAAAAATGGTCTTTAATGTGTGTACGAGTTTCTTTGGGTGCTCTTCCCAAGTAAGGCCGAATCTCCCCAACAGTGGTATCAGAGACTGATTCGATAAACTCTCCGGTAAAGTGGGTCGAGTATTCCTATAACCAATAGTTGTGTCGACAGCATCATCTGCGGTTTATGAGCACATTACCTAACCACATTAATCATCATATGATCATTCATTAACAGACCGAGGTACATGTTTAGAGAAACTTCAACCAAAAACATTATTTTAATGTTAAATCATCAATAAAATATTGTTGTTTGAACGACAGTTTTACGTTATACTCTAATCAAGATATAAACTAATTACTTGTAGAATGCAAATGCAGTTGACTCTAAGTCATAGTTGTAGTTATTTTTTATCGGCAAACTATATCAGGATTTCGGTTCGACTATACTGCGATGAAGCAAGACAGTATCAAAATTGTGATTTTTAAGAGTTCTTAAGATTATTGCATCAATAATGAGCTCAAGTCACACCCTTATTATATATGTAGAAGGCGCTCCAATATTGCCACTTGACTCCCACCAGGAGAGAGAGACTGACAGAAATTGGGAGAGAAGTCCAACAAAAGTTAAAAATAAAAGCGAGATACCGCAGCGTGACTCGAACCAAGTTCTTTAGACTCAAGTTCAAGTGTTTAAACAATTGATCAAACAAGCGTTCATAAATCGTAGTTGTAGATGATACATCTTTTTCTTGAACTTGCCCCTTTAAAGTCGGGTTGGAGATGACTTTATATAAGATATCATGTCTAAATAAGCTGGTTATCACCCATTTTACAAGTATGCGTGTATAAAAAGTAGAAGATTTAAAATAGAGAAAAAGTTAGGATCTCCTCCCAATTTGTTTCAGACAATTAATCCTATTATGAAAGTTCAAAGCGGATCATTTATGTCCACTTGTACTTGTTATATTGTATGGATTTTTTTATCGTCGGATTAAATGTCATATTTAATTTGCGGCTGCAATTTGTTACTCAATGTTTAAAATTGTGTGTCATTAAATGATAATACAATAAATTAGAAACTCTGCTGCGTGTCGAGCAATAAGTGATTAAATGTCCTCTAAGAAATATAATTGTCGACATATTATTTTAAACGGTTCGTCTTGCTTACCCTCTATGTTTATGCGGCCATTTATGGCTTTTAATTCTTATGACCTCCATTTACTACATTTAAAGTTGTAGCGTCTATTAAGTGGTGACCCTAGACGAAAATAACACGTCAGGTATGTATGATAAACAGTATTATATGCCAATAGTAATTTATTTTGCTCTAATGACAAATCTAGAAAATTTTGAGAGCAACATCTTTTATTAAATTAGTCGGTCTTTCAATAAGTTGTTCGAGGTATATTCATTAAGTTTTTGGTTTAAGTTTGTCACTATTCGGTTTGTGTCGAATTTGTACAAAAATGTTAAACTCATTAATTAGTAATTGGGTAGGACTATTAACCGAGCCTGATTTGATGGCTCAGCTATTCGCTTCATGCCTTGAGGTCAGGGGTACCTAGATCTCTTTTTTGATGAAATTCCAAGATCTCCGTTTGAGCTAACACTTGGAGGTAACACACTACTGACTGCTTCCTCCCATGGATATAGTCCCATCTTTCCATCATTGCCAGACTAAACTTCTATGTCATTCAAAAGACTATTAGGTAACACTGTCCAAATCTTTTTAAGCTGCATCTTTTGTTCTTTATTTACAAGACTCATTCGTATCGTAAACATACACTAACTCTTTGTGGTAAAAAACAATAACCAAAAAACTGCAAACTCTTGAGATCACTCTAACTTGGGATCTAGTCCCCTACTAAAAGGATAAATCGGTAGTGAATTGCAAATAGATTTATAAGTTGACACAATGCCGAAAAAATTTGTTGTGCTAAAAATCTCGTTTAGCTACACGGGCCTTTACACAATAATATAGGGTTGACTAAGAGAAATGTTGTTACTCTAGTTGCAAGGCTTACATGCTTTTGTATATATTGTAATTTGTTACTGGATAAAGTTGGACGTAAATGACACCTTTTAAAAATAGATGTTAAGGGTGTTTTTCTCAATGGCAATCTCACTAAAGAAGTATATACACATCTTCTTCTTGGCCGCAATCATTTCCCAAACACCATGTTTTGGTTAAATAAGACTCTCCATGGCATTAATTTCACAATCCAGAGGCGTTTGGTGAATATAAACAAAAATTTTGGTCTCTTTTAACTTAACTAAAACAATAGCATCTGACAAGTCTAAACAATTCCCTCCATTCATGCCTCCAAGGGCTTTTCTCCTAATAGAACAGCATATACCACTGGCATGCACCACCTTGATTTGTCGTCGCTGTAACGACAACGAATCAAGGTGTGCGTCCTTGTCATAACGTACCAAGGCGCATGCGCCGTGGACATAATGAAAACATACGCCCTTGACTCGTTGTCATTAATTAGTTCACGACGGATAACATTTGATTGTTGTCAACTTAACGCATGTGTGGCCATATCCGTACGCCGTCACTACTTTACGGCTGCATACCAGACTAGGTGGGCCCTCATTAACCCATAGCGTCGTCGTTAATTAAACAACCACTCACTATGAGTGGCGTCTTAACAACAACATTTTTGGCCTTAACGACAATGTACTTTGTACATCTTATATTGTTAAGGGAAAATCCAGTTGCGTATTGCATCGAGTTGGAGATGGTCTTACATAAACCGAGAAAGAGGGTTCTAAAAGTTTACCTAATTTAAATTTCTCATTAATAGCTTGATTTGTTTTTTTAAGAGACATCATTCTGCCTCTTTCCAACATTATTTGGAGGTTTGTAAGTGGCGTATCATTAGGAGCGAGCAAGGAAGCAGAGAAGTATAGCATGGACTTGTATTTAGGGCCGGGAGGACAAAATAAATGCATCGGCATTGCATTGAATAGGCACTTTATGACCATATATCTTAATTGGCTGACCCAGCCACAACCCCATTTATTATTTTCATATGTGCTTGTGGGTATAAAATGGGAAAAACTAGACATTATGCATGTCAATTTCACTTCACATTCAAAACCAAAAGAAAAGATATAATAATAGGAGAAATGGGAAGAGCACCATGCTGTGACAAGGAGGGAGTGAAAAAAGGAGCTTGGACTCCTGAGGAAGATGAAATATTGGTGCACTTCATAAACAAACACGGCCATGGCAGCTGGCGCAACATCCCAAAGCTTGCAGGTTCGCTTCTAATCTCACAAAGCTACAGCTGAGTTGACACATTTCTCAACTAACTATAGTTATGTTATTCTAATTTACTCTGAAAGATTTGTTGAGTTTGATTTTCCGAGTTAGCTACACGCCGTTATATTTTCAGTGTAAAATGATCAAATTACCCCTATTTGACTTTCAACTTTTCAAACACGTGTCATTTGTCTCATTTTTTCAGTTTCTCCTTCTCTCTCTTATTTCACTACTCAGCTGTAGTTTTGTGATACTTATTCAGGTCTGCAGCGTTGCGGGAAGAGCTGCAGGCTGCGATGGACAAACTACCTGCGCCCCGATATAAAACGAGGGGCGTTCACAGCGGAAGAGGAGGGAGCTATCATCCAGCTCCAGGCAATGCTGGGCAACCGGTGGGCGGCCATCGCCTCCCAGCTGCCTGGAAGAACCGACAACGAGATAAAGAACCTGTGGAACACCCATCTGAAGAAGCGCGTCCATCCCAAATCCAACAGGGTCAGCCAGTTGGAGCTGGCCACGACGCGCCATATGGTCCAGTGGGAGAGCGCCAGGGTGGAGGCCGAGGCCCGCCTCTCCGTGCCCATGGAGTACTCCTCCTCGTCCATGGCAGCATGTAATGATTACTTCCTTCAGCTCTGGAATTCTGATGTTGGCAGCTCGTTTCGTAAAACGAATACCTGGACTACTTCCTCGGACTCACCGCCGGTGAACGCCAATCTCAATACCCGCTCGGATGTGCCCAGCTTTGACTTTGATGAAATGGCAGCGATTAAGCTTCTTCTGGATTTTCCAAATGCAAATGACATGCCATTTCTACGTGAACACAATGACCATTTCTTCATATCCCACACCCATTAGACTTACACATATATTGCTAGTTACTTCTTTTTCCTATGCTAGTACGTAAATCCTTGGTTTTATTATTGTGCCAGGTATGTTGGGAGTGAAACGGTAAGGTTATTAAGTAATGCATATTGTTACTTCCATATTTAATTCCTTCCCCTTGTCATCTTGAATTACTCTCATCGCAGTACAGAGAGAAAAAGAGGAGTGGGGTGACATAAGTTAATTACAAGAGGAAACTTGATACCCAATGATGCAACTTTAATCTTTTCACAACTGATTCTTTTGCCAAATTGCAGCGTACATGGAACTGTGCCTTTGAGGTTAAAAACTCTGCCATTAGCGCAATGGCATCGTACATGAACATTGTCATAAACACGATGTTGATAACGGGCGATCATTAACAATAGCATCACATTCCATAATACATTGCCATTACAGTGGCAGGGCGCATAACTAGTGCGCTTCTATTATAATGACAAGGTACACAGGATATGTGCACTGCTGCTATAATGACAGGAAACAAAATGTACGTGTGTTGTCATTGGAGTATCAAATATATTTTGAAAGAAAAAATAATAATTTACTACACTTAAATATACAACTTTGACACTTTGGTACCTTATCAAATTTTTTCTCTTTTTAATACTTTAACTATTAGTTTGGGACAACCTACTCCTAAAATACCTAAAACACTCTTGATTGAAAATAAACAAAAATGATTAAAAAATTTTAAAAAGAAGAAGAAATGAAAACCAGATTTGGACCACACCTCCAACAAGATCTTTCACACTTTTAAACTTTTATAATCGTTTTTTAAAATAAATTTCAACCAATGGTAGTTTAGGTATATGTTATCCCAAACTGATAGTTAGGATACTAAAAAAGAGAAAAATTATTAAGGTACCAAAGTAGTATGATTAGATGTAGTAAACTATCATTATCCCTTAAAAAATACAGGTTTGAAGTATATAATTACATATTTCATACCTGTATTTTTTAAAATCAATTGATGGAATATAAATATAAAAAAATGACTACTTTATTTCATGAAGATAATGCCCAGGGTATAGAGGAATCAACGAGTTTCTACATGACTACTTTATTTCACGAACTTTTTGGTGTTCAAATTGAACTTATTCACTTTAGTATTTTCTTGTTCTCTTTCTATCTGATTGGGCTGACGCAACTTGATAGCATCAGATCATGCCTCTCGAAGCCCCATGACATAGTCCTCTGCAAGTCACACATGTACTATGTAATTAATTTTCCAAAAGCTAGACTTCAGAAAACAAAAAAAAATTCTGATGGTAGAAACATTTATTATTGTTATTTTTCTCTTCATTAAAATAAATATGTAACAATAATTAAAAGGGAAGTAAAACAATTTTTTTAGCTGCTAATTGGGGTTTGACTATTTTTTTTGGCCAAATTTTCGTTGAACTATGTATAAGATATGTTAGGAATACAAAGCAAGTTTTAGGAGTTGAGTTTGAAGTAGCCAATCTCTCAAGAATTTAAATTCTATTAAAAATAGCAATTATTGCATATATATAATATAATATAGCTCATGATAGCATTCATAAGAAATGTGTTTCCATAAAAGAATAGTTGTTTCTTGAAACCCTCACCACTGGAGAACACTTCCTAGCCGGCGAGAGTTTAAAAGGACTCGCCCGAAGTAATCTAACCATCTCGGCGAGGCCAAGCCTCGCCGGTTAAGTTCCTTTACATGATTTGATGCATATACATAGTTTAAGTCACCAAAATCTTCTGTCAATTAATTAGGTTGGACCTTAGTTCAAGTGCAGGATACAAGTGTCTTAAACACGTCAGCTAGGAGTGGCGTTAATTATAATTTTTTGTTAAACTATTATATAGAGAAATGAACGATTATCGTGTTTTGACATAGTTAATTATTGGTCGTTCACTAATGGCCGTTTGTCATAAATGATGGTTGGTTACAGCCAAGCCTACCATCATTCATACCAAAAGCAGCATATATGATGTGGTTTGAAAATGAAACTCTCTTTTCGATTCTCATATTATTAGGTCATCGTGACATTTCACTCACTAATTTTGTAGTCCAATACATAAAGAGACAAATGAAAGCGTGTACTTGCATTATGTTTCGTTTTTTGGGTGGTACTGCATTGTATTGGTTTCATAGCTTCTTCTAATATATTAAATTAATACAATTATGTGTCGAACTCAAATTTAATTCTTGGGGATAGTAGCAAAAACGTTTCCGGAATCATTATATTTTAAAAAAGATTGTCATTTGTTGACAATAGAAAGTGTTGAACACTTTTTTTTATATAAAATTTGTGTGTTTTTCAAGTGGACATGCATGGAGACTCAACATAGTTTAAAAAGAAATAAATGTTAAGATAAATAAATACCACATCAGGTGATTAACCAATTAGTTAAACAAGTGTTAGTAAACGTATCTATGGTGATCTTGATGGCAACAACATGATTTTTGTGTGATTGTTATAAGACCAGACCAAGTTATTAACCTAATGGTTTGCTAAATGTTCAATTTGATTACGTTATAATCAAGTTTGGTTTGAATTTGAATGTAATGTCATACTTGTTAAAAAAACGAATCAAACTCAAATATGACTTTAATTCTAAGAGTCAATAAATTTGTGAAGGTTGTGTATGGGGTTGTTTTTAAGTACATACCCTCCCTACTTACACACAACTATAAAAAAAAATTATCAGTCGTTGAATGAAAATTTTGATGACCGATGTAAGAAATAGCAACTAAGGCACCTATTTCATTTTATCGTCTATTTTATCTTCTTAGTAACATATAGATCATAATAAAATTCATCGAAGCAAATGGGTTTGTTATCTATATGAAACTCAGAAACCAATCTTCACTCAATTCTTACAAAATATATGCCACACAGAACATCAGAGCCTTCGATTTGCCTATGAAGCTCTTGTTCGTGGAGATGGGTGTCTGCACGATCAACACAAGTGGTTTCATAAATCGAATATGTTTTAATCTTAGGTGATGGGATATGTTAA
The DNA here is from genome assembly GCA_036897365.1 of Geranium brycei. Classification (NCBI taxonomy): domain Eukaryota; kingdom Viridiplantae; phylum Streptophyta; class Magnoliopsida; order Geraniales; family Geraniaceae; genus Geranium; species Geranium brycei. Next base: position 1,618 of record JAYMTP010007835.1, on the reverse strand, counting down.
ACAATCTCTAGCTATCACCCATGACACAACCATGTTGTTGATTTAAACTCAAGTTTGCCAAGTTTTGATATATACATGGGAATAATCAAATAAAACACTCTTTTATAGCGGAAATTAAGAACTCAATTCAGTGCATCAAAGAAGGACTGAGATTGTGTTAAAAATTATTCATATCTTGATGGAAAGTAAATTTTAAGCAACCGTCTAACAAAAAAATGAATTCGAAGGCATAGACTAGTCAAGAACCCCCCTAACATAATGTGTCCAACACAGAATTAATTAATAATAGAATTTCACTAACACACATTACCATCGACCCTGCATTTTGTAAAAAGCTATTTTATTAATTAATCCAATAATAGGATTTCACTAACACACAACACATCACCGGAAACGAATTACTAACTCTTTGACACTGGAATTATTTTTTCCGAACAAAGATTATGTTGTCTATGCAAACTATAGGGATAGATACGACGTCGTAAGTGGGAGGGTCATTTTTTCTCATCCTTCTTCTCTTCTTTCTTCTCCTCCTTTTTCTCTTCTTTTTTCTCCTCCTTTTTCTCTTCCTTGGCCGGACCGACAGAAACCATGTCCACCTTGCCGACTTTCTTGAGCTTCTTGACGACCGCCACCGGGTCCATCAGCCCTATCACCGTCAGCTTCTGGTCCTTTAGCTCCGCCGCTATCGAATCCACCCCTGCTTTCAGTGTATTTACGTTTATGGACTAACCCGCATCTAACACATGAGCTAGAGCTACCCACCAAAGTTACCTTAATTTTGTTTGTGGGAATGAAGAATTAATTACCGTATATGTCGGCGGCTGCTTCGATGGCCTTCTGCTTGGTCTTGTCGTCTGTCATGGTCAGCACCTTGAGCACCACCTTCTGCAAGAGACCAACAAAATTAATGACACAATCATCACTATATATTATGGATTTTGTTTAGAGTTATAGACAGAGAGAGAGAGGGGACCTGAGCTGCGGCCATCGGAGAGGCTTAGAGATTGATGAATCAGATTAATGGAGAGGAAGGTAGGTGGGTGTGGGTGTGGGTGTTCACTATGTGAAGATTGGAGATCTGATGTTAGTGGATTTCACTTCATTGCCACGTGTGGCCCATAATTCAGAACGTCAACTTTGACTAACAGATTGTGCCATGTTTTGCTTCTAATTTTTGGTTTTCGTTGGGAGATTACATTATACGATGGTAATTTAAACTCGTTTCTTTTCCTATATTAGTTTCTGAGAAACACACTTTACATTAGGGTGCTCAAATATGATTAACTATAATCGGTGGCTTGAACCGAAGATCATATTGGTGGAGTTCGGTTCTTAAAATCAAAACCGAAACGGGCCGGAATTTGTATGAGATCGGACTTTCGGTTAACTGTAAAATCTGGTCAGTTTTTCTAGTTAAACCAAACCCGATTTTGATTTCAAAATTTAAAAAAAAAAACTGAAAAGCCCAAAAATTCTTGTTTTCTAGTTGCAGCCTGCTGCCGCTGCATCTCCACCGCCCTGCCTCCTCCGTTTCCATTTCATCAGAAGAACAAAAAAGATATTTGAAATAGTGAAGAAGAGACAAGAGAGAGGAGTGACAGGAGGATCGAGAACA
>JAYMTP010007834.1:0-10625 GCA_036897365.1 Geranium brycei | reverse complement strand
ATACTCTTGCATTAAAAGAATTAAAATAAATAAATAAAAATGATTTTGAATTTTGTTTTCTTAATTTTTTTTACAAAAACAAAGAATAAAACAATATTTTAGTATTAATTTTATAAAAAAATAAAGATAAAAAAATGTTTAAAATTACTTTTTATTTTTTTAAAATTTTAATTTTTGAAAATTATTTTTACTACTAACAGAATTTTATTCTTTATTTTCTACCATGAAAATATTATAGAAAAAAGGTTCGAAATCATTTTTATTTATTTATTTGAAATTTTAATACAATGGTATTTTTCGTTATTTCGCACAAAAATTAACAGAATTTTCATAAAAGTTAACGAAAAATGGTGAAGTGAAACATTTTTAAACTTAAGAAACTTCTCAAGTTGATTTTGAAGATAAAAGGGTTAAGTGAAACTCTGCCATAATGAAGAGATGTTATGTGATATTTTCCCAAATTATTAATGACATTATTTGACTGATGAGATTTGGGATAATAGTTTATAGGAGATTGTCCAGGCGAAAATCACGTTCTGTAATGCGAACTAATAACTCAAAACAAATATATAACCTCATTTGAACGCATATGAAATTTTTATATAGTTGAATTTAATTAAATGTATTCATCACTATTGATGTATTTTAATTTCATCAATCTTTCATTTAAAAATAATTCTTAATTTTCAACGGAATAATCTTCGAATTTAGATGTCTATGAGATTAATTAATCTCATTAACCTTCATCCAAAAAAATTTAATCTCATTAACCTTAAACATGAGTTTTAACAACAATTTTTTACCTTTTCTCCTTCAAAAAAACAAAACCGAATCAAATCCATTTTATTCACAACCCACCACAAGCTTTACACAAGAAACTAGAAAAAAGAAAGAAAGAGCAAAACAAAGCCTTTCATCGTTTTTATTAGGGAAAAGAGATGAATAAAGAAAAAAGAGGAGATGAAGAAATGAAAACAGAATTCAAAAGTCAGTGGAGAGAGGCGCATGGTCAGCGTACATGAAGACATTGCTATAGATGAGACCGGCCAGGCCACCGCCGACGAGCGGGCCGAGCCAGTAGATCCAGTTGCCGGAGAAGTCGCCGCTGACGACAGCCGGGCCGAAGGAGCGTGCTGGGTTCATTGATCCGCCGGAGAAAGGGCCTGCGGCCAGGATGTTGGCTCCCACTATGAACCCTATTGCAATGGGTGCGATCGTCCCCAATGACCCCTTCTTCGGATCAGCTGCGGTCGCGTACACCGTGTACACCAGAGCAAATGTGATAATGATCTCCATCACCACTCCTTCTATTGCTCCCACTCCTGCTGCTACACTATGGATTGGAATGGCCTACACAAACACAACAACAACAACAAATTGTGTTACTTGATTTTAATATTAATATAACATATGTTTTGGTGTTAGATTTAGAATAACAAAATGCTCTCAATTTAAAGGGTCTCAATACCTTTAATCTGATTGGAATTAATTATATGTGGTTTTTTTAGGAATTAAGGTGAATCATTTGGAATGAGAATCAAAATTAAGATCAAAGTCAGGTAGAGGATGCTATACATACTCTATATGTAGAACAAATATCATTTTAATATTTTATTTGATTAAATATATTTTATATGTATTTCGAGTGAGTTTTAACTAATAACAATTCTTAATTAATCTGTATCGAATTGAGGACAAGATGGGTCATGATAAAGACAAAAGTTTGAGATTGAGAAGGTATATATTGTCGACCAGGTTAGGATTTGGGCTAAAAAAGCCGCTCCATATTCACAATTAATTAAGCTCCAGACACTTAAAATGTTAAGCCGCTTATATATTAGAGTGTGTAACACTTTATATATAAAATGTCATCCTTATTGGTTACACATTATTTTAAAAAATAAAAATTCATATGAATTTGGCTATTCTCAACACTAGTTTGGATCAATAAATGGACATGTAAGTTATAAGGAGCAACCGATCTCTAATATTGAATTAAAAGTTGATAAGGTAAAAATCAAAACCAACTTTTGTCACCGTTGGTTCAATTTCTAATAATAGTAACAAAATTAATCTCGTAACAAGTATAGTTTGAAAAAATCGAAAGTGTGGATCCTAAAACTTATGAGGGGAATTAGAAGCGGAGCGTAGAAGGGTATTCTGGTAATTACCAATCCTCCGGTGACGACCTTGAGGAGGTAGCAAGCGACGATGGAGCCAAGAAGCTGCGCAATCCAGTAGAATAGGGCGGTGAGGACGGTGATCTGGCCGCCGAGAGCCAACCCGAAGGTGACGGCCGGGTTCACGTGGCCGCCGGAGATGTTGGCCCCGACGGCCACCGCCACAAACAGAGCAAAGCCATGGCAAATCGCTATCGCCACCAGACCCGACGGATCAAGCGCCGCATCGGCCGTCACCTTGGCTGTCACCACCACCACCATGTAATTATATCAAAACCCATTAACACATGTGTATATATATATATATATACACTTTTGTTTGTAAAATTAAATTTATAGGTAACGATCATAGTTCACATATGTATGGATGGAATTTATAAATGAACCAACCGTAGGCGATGGCGGAGCCGACGCCTGCAAAGACGAAGAGCAAGGTGGAGATGAACTCGGCGAGGTAGGCCTTGAGAGAGACCAGGCCGAACGAGTCATCGAACCGTCCCAAGGCAATGCCAGCCATTGATTTTCTTAATCTCTAGAAATCGAGGAGGGTTTGTTTGAGGAAGGTGAAAGAAGAAGAGTGGTGATTTTAGATGACACAAAATGGGACGTTCTAGTGTTGTTTATATACAAGGGTTCACTAAAAATACTTGTTTTTATATTTGTTACTATTTTGGGGGATGGTTGATAATAATAATAATAATTAAATTATGGGGTAAAAGAGGAAAGGAAGCAACAAGAAATCCACACATATCCAATGGCATTAGGTTATTCTTGTAGATGTGTCAATAAATGTCCAGCTTTAATGGAATTGTCTCGAAGCTCATAATGATATATCCTGCATGTGAGTGGTGCCATTTTGTGGGGTCTTTTAATTGAAACAAGCATAAAAAGAAATAATTTTTACCAATTTTATTGTGTGTATAATAATAGATGAAAAATGAAATTATGAGGATAATTTAATAGAGAATGAGGGCTGTGATGGTGAATATGGATAGGTGAGGTTTGGTCCATGTATTTGCACCGCCCATTCAAATCATACCATGACCGGAGACTTATAAAATGGTGGTTGTGATTAATTTGAATCTCGTTAGTGTTTTTGGTAACAAGTTATGTGGTCATACTCATATGTATAAATTATCACTTCAGATAAAAAGTTATGAAACACAATTATCCGTCACATCTCCCATTTTAGAATTTATGAATATCATCACTAATCGGATTTTAACACTTATTTGCCAATGCCAAAGACTTGTGTTCCACGCGCATGATATAAAAATCCGATAACAGTCAAGTTAAGCTCTAATACCTTTTGAAAATTTTAAAACTTTAAATTATCAACTTGAATTTTTGATAGATCGAAAATAACATAACAGACGACATCATAGACATAATAAAAGATAAAATGGAATCCTATATATCTTATCCTCCAGATCAAACTGGATGAGAGCAACAAACAGAGAGACAAAATTATTGATGCAAGGACCGGGCAGCTTTAGCAAGCACTTCTTTGAATGAAACTCACTTCTTGCATACCTGTTTGGTTTTGTCCTTCCCAATAGAAACATCATCCCCAAACACCAAAACATTGGCAAGAAAAGCAAAAGAGCTTTTGTCCGATCATCTTCATATCGTAGATAATTTCAAAACAAAAGTCTCCTTATTGAAGCAAGACCATGACATGATACAACCACAATCTTTCATAGTTTTACACATGTTGAAGAGTCTATTGCTTTCTTATGAGTAGTTGTTATGGTTAGAGAGAAATGAGCGAACATGAAAACGGATGTCGTTCTATCTTCTATGTGTTTTGGGGGAAAGGAATTGAAGAACAGCAATGGTAGTAGCCATTTTCGTCAAACGCAAACCTTTTTGAGAGATGAGCTTCGCAGATGAGGTATTTCCCCCATTCCTCGGATCCATACTGCTTGAAAATGCCTCTTGCGTCAAAGGAATCGACCTTCCTTGTCCGCTTATTCCTGCAAATTATGGCTCCATTTATTAGCCACGCTCATCGTTTGGAGTTTGAACAAACAATAAGAAGACGTCGTCCATACTTACCTCTTTCTATGCCTTGCATTCATCACAGTGGCATGCAACTGCAGTTTAACAGAGAAATCAACGGTTTACCATCCACGCTTCCAATATAGTAATTGCTAATTCACAATACTAAAATTGATAGAGTAAAAACAAAAAATATTCATGAATGACATTTGCAATACTTCAGTCTTTACAGTTTCTCGTTCAGTCGTGTGTGTGTGTGTGAAAGAGTGAGATAGACGTTGGGAAGTTTAGACAAAACTTGGAAGTAAATGACACCCGAATAAAACAAAAACAAAGAGTGTAGCTCATTTAGATGGATGCAATAGAGCATATAAGAATCCAATGAGACTTAACGGAAAATCCAATGTATCATGGCTACAGCTTTAAGTGCAGAACAAGGATCAGGAATGATGCAAGTATAGTTATATCGTAGGACTAAGAAAGAAGGGATATATACCTTTAACTTTTGCTTAGCGTCCTTCTCTAGAACAAGTCCAGCTTCAACGTACGCATCAATAATAACTTCTAAGAAAGCTCAAGAAATTCAAAAGATTGATCTTAATAAAGAGAACATATACTTCATTTTTATTTCGTAGAGTAACAATTATTAGAAAGGAAATCCATAGGAAATTAGGATACGGGAAGCACGCGTGAGCCGGTCCTCGTTGCCAATTTCTTCTACAGGAATGTAAAGAACACGAGCTTTCGCTAAAGGACCTTTCATACTATCCTGAAATGATACAGAAGTATCATGTAATTCGGTCCTTAACACAGAAGAAATAGTATATGACATACTTTATTGCTCTTCGCGTAGTGTTTTATATTCTCACAGTTATAAAACAAGTGTCTTACTTCCATAAAAGTAATGTTCCAAAAGAAATGTCAAATTCCTTTTGAAAAAGAGAGCTATGCATAGATAGCAATCAAGGTTCTAACACTCGGGATCCGCCAAAACTCGGCTATGTGACAAATAAGGATTTTTGAGAACTCGGGGAGAAATCAGCAAAACTTGTTTTATATATTAATATATAATGCAAATATTAATGACAAAAATAACACTACTTCAACAAAATAAGTTAGTTCCAAGCAACTTAATAAGAAACAAAAAAGAACAAAGGAAACAAATTCAAACAACGATTAACATGGATAACAAGTTAAAAAAACAAATCCACATTTGACCGCCTCATATGGAAGAGACGAGGACTACTTGCTGGAAATTGAACAATTTTAAAGTATAAATTAAATAAAGGTTGACTAGATTTGACCGACTTCAAGACCAGTTTCACGTGTCGGTTTCGGTGATTCAGTTTTACCGAGTTCTCTGGGAGTATCACGTAATTTTAGACACTGCCAACAAAGGGGCGCTAACTACACTAATCCTTCAATTTTAGGGAAAATTGCAAAAAGGTGCCCGGTCGTATAGCATTTTGCAAGAAGGTGCCTGTTGTTTGTTAATGGCAAAAAGGTGCCCTGTTCCCATTTTTTTGCAAAATGTGTTAGTTTTGTAAAAGTAACGAAATTGCCCCGAAAATTATAAAAAATAACTTTTAACTTGAAAATAATTTAACTAACAAATTCGATTATACAAATTTTAGTTAGTAGATAAAAATAGAAAAAAAATTAATTATTCTTATATTTTAGGGGCAATTTCGTCATTTTATTAAAAAAAATAAGCATTTTGCAAAAAATGGAAACAACAGGGCACCTTTTGGCCATTACCAAACAACAGGGCACCTTCTTGCAAAAATGTCATACAATTTGCAATTTTCCCTAATTATTATTTAAAACCAAAGACAACACTTATTTTAGAACATATGAAGAACTAGTTTGAATTTTCTCAGGCTGATTCAGCAATTTAAAAGTCAAAATTCAATAAGAGGTGAAGCTCGAAGTTTAAATAAGTAATGACCAATTCCTAATGAAATATGATAGAGAAGATAACTGATTATAACGGTTTGTTGCTACAATATTAATTATCTTCTCAGAAAATACCAAATTTTGCTTACGAACTAGGAATGAAATCTTACCAACCCCTTCAGCCTTATGGCGACAGGCCGATTGTCCAAGGCATCCATCACCTTAGAGGAGATACTCTGTACAGGAGCACGATACATTTCATCATTTGTTGGTTCCACTTTCACCAAATGAATACTTGATCTAGCATACACTTACTTGCAAAACCTCAGTGGCTGCCTTTACACGATCCTTATTCCACAATTTCAGCATGAGCACAGTTAAGTGAAAGGTTTTGGGCTTGATAAATATAGATTTGTCAATTCCCAAGTCTGCAGAGTATACACACAAATCAGGAATTTGTTGAGTAGAAATTAGAAAGAGGAACGAAGATACATGATGAGAAAAGTTGATAAAACAAATAAAGCAAACAATCTTGAGCGAGTTCGGAGGACAGGTTAGCATACAAAAACTTGTTACCAGGTGATCCATACACATCGCGGGACAAAAAAAATACATTTATAACTCCTCACAGATCACACCTTCAAGCAATTACAACAAAACTAACAATCAATATAATTTGGCTAGTGGAAGTGGAACTGAAACATTGTAAGACCTGGAAATATAGTGAAATTCTTTGTGAAGTTGGAATTATGTGGCTACTGATAACTAGTTAAACAACAAGACTTTTCAGAATTGCCTGAACTGATGTTTGCAGTCATACCTGATACAGTAATAGATGAAGTCTTTGACGCTTTAGGTGGGTAACTAACTGTTTGTATCTCAGTCATCTTTACCTCAACATTTTCATTGCCACCTTGAACTTTGAGCTCAACGGCAATATCAAGTTGCATATCAGTGTTTTGGTTGTCTACATTCTCGGTAGCATCTTCATCTGAAGCACTTTCCTGATCTTCATCCGCACTAGAATTGTTAACTCTCAGTATGGATTTTTTGAAATCGAAAAGCTTATCAACCAATTCTGGGTGTATAGCCAGCGGGAGTGACACGAAGTGAGAGTAGTCAAGATTTGGGCCCCTAACTGCCTGTAATTGAGCCAGAAAAAAGACATGCTAATCATCCGCCCAATGTTGCATTGAAGATTGAAAATACAAATATGAAGCTGAGAAACAAGAATGTACAGGTAATTCAACGTCTGCTCATCAGAAGAGTTCTCTATAACGGATAGAATTGGTGCATCCATTCATAGAGAGAGTTCCCCTAAACACTCATAGAGAGAAAAAATTCAACCTCGTAACCATATAGATAATTAACTGACCTCATCAATTATATCCTTTATCTTTTCTGAAGCTCTTGTTACACTGTCGATTGAGAAACCTTCAATAGCTGCAGTCGATAACCACATTTCAGTTCCGCAATCATCCACAACAAATTCATAAAAAAAATTCACCTGTTCTTCAAAACTGATGTAGAACATAGCAAATAGATGAGAACCAACTTGACCAACATGATTCCTAACAGTTCTATAGAAATTATATGTTACTGATTTTACAATTTTGTCAAAACAACTACACAACAAATCACAATTTAATAGAAAGTAACACCTTGCCAGAAAAAAACAAATTGAGAACACTTACTAACATACTCCTCCTCCTTCGATGATGGAATCATAATTTTAACATCCATCTCCTCTTCAATTGTTTTCTGTGTAGACCCTCTGAGGGAGGAAAAGTAAAAAGGATAAGTAACAATGTATATCAACGTTAATTATACATAAACATAGTTACACGTTGAAATCTGTACCCTTTCCCTTTAACAAAGCGGAAAAGAGAAGTACCCACCTGCAAGCCAAATTCAGTGATACCAGAGATAAGTAAACAGAAATAATGATGACGATGATCATCATCATAATATGAAGTCTCGTGGAGAGAACTGATAGTAGTGCATTAGGGAAGTGGGGTGGAAGTGTTTAAATGGAACATGAAGGACTAGGACGTTAGATCACATATAATACAAAACCAATACTAAGGTTTAAGGATGTGGCCTAGAGTAGATAAATGCTAATAAAAAATAAAGTTGCTATGAAACACTAGGAATGTAAGCAAAGACAGCCTCAGATTAACAACCGAAGTTTCTCAGAGGGTTTTATCAAAATAACAGCAAGGGAACTGAATAAACACTTTCCATACAAGTATATAACAGTACTATCCTTGATAAAGAGGACACAAAATGACATGCGTACTATTTCCAAAGAGCCCAACTTAAACTGTCTTCTGTGATTTGAAATGCTTCAAGAAAGGTAAAGTGATCTCAAATACAGGGTTGCATCTAGTTTCCCTGTATCTCAACGGTCACTATACCCAAGCTTAGTAAATTAGTTTATTGGATGTTCTTAAGTAAAAAATGTGGAGAAGTGTTAAATAATCATTCTGATAATAGGATACTGAAGCAGGCAAAGAAAGATGCAAAACGACTACCATAAGGGTCCAACACGCATAACCTGCAAGTGTATGGCTCTTCCTTGAGAGGTTTGCATAAGTTTTTGTAACAGAAAAGAAAGTAATAAAAAACAATACAAATATTTGTGTACTATATTCAGTTGTTATTAACAACTAAACAAAAATAAGTATTAGCCATGAACAAAGCAAAATGGCCCATTGATAACACATACTTGGTGTAATGCTGAACCCATATATCCGAATGAACCGGCCGGTCCTGCACTTAACTGATTAAGTCTCACAGTTTCACCAAATTAGAATCTCACCTCAAGTTTTAGCGAATGCTTTTCAGAGGAATGGCCTTTTTCTACTTCTGAAGTTCTACTTTTATTAGCTGCTTCTGCCACATCTTTGCCAGGTTGACTACTTGAAGGAATACCAGACATGCTACAATGTTCTTCGAAATGTTGGCTTTCATCTTCTAGCTGTTTAACAGTCAAAACATCACCAGACATCACTTTTTGAACTTGACTTCCATTTTCTGAGTCAACAGAATCTGCAAATTCACAGCAAATCAGTCACCAAAAGCACTAACTAGGCCAATTTGGAATCTACTAAGCAATTATACCACGTGCGCGTGCGAGGAAATGATTAAACCTCAACACTCATAGTAAGATAAACAGCATGATTCAGGAATAATAAGTCCACCTCCCAACATTTTTGCTAATACTATATATGTTGTTAAAATGGTAAACTAACCTTGAGCAGCACCAGCTCGAGTAGCAACTGGTCTCCACACGGTTCTCTGCTTTTTGTTCCGGTCCACAATGGTTCGAAAATCCTTGTTACCACCCATTTTGTCACTAATACAACTCAAACTACACCATTCCTGCTGATAAAAACAAAATAAGCTAACAAGGAGCTAAACATTCACAACTAGCAGTTACAAAATACAGTCTTTCATGAACCCAGATGAGAATCTTACTGGTTTTGATACAAAATTCCTGTTCGCAAACCTCAGAACACGATCAAGGCTGAAAATATAACACAATTAACAAAACATAATACATCAAATTAGCAGATTTGGGGATTGGTTTTCATGATCTGTACGGGAAAAAAGAAAATTTCGACAAAATATAGACGGAGAAATTCAAGTGTTGGTACCTGAACACAGACCTGGTAGCTATCATTCGCGAGGTTTAAGAAGACACGTGAGTAAGTTATTCTCTGTATCGACGATGATCTCAGGCTTGCTCACCGACCTGATTCTATCCTCAGCAACATTACTGGGCCGGGCTTATCGTTATGGGCCTTGGTTGCTAGTAAATATCCAAGAAAATAGATAGCCCATGTATTTAGATAAATTCCCTAGTGTTGTAAAATAAAGTTGCCCCCACCCTACTTGATGGGTACTCCTCTTGAATGATATTGAGATTATAAAGACTTACATTGTATTGACACAAGTACTATATTTCTTGTAGAGTCTCCTACTTATGTTCAACTTTGTGTATAAATATGAGTACGTGTGAATGAAGAAATCTATACAATCCGAGAACTCGAGAACTCTATTTTTTGCTCCAAACTTTGTTCAATTATTTATCAATTTCTAAGTCTTGCTTTTTATATTATTATAAACTTGGTTTGGTTTAACTCTCTTTTGATTACATTTTGAACCCTCCAACATTTTACATACAATACTTTCCACAACATGTTATCAGCACAATTAACTTAGTTATAGAAATTTTTAAAATTGCTAATTAGTTCTTGAGTTTATATTTATTTCATTAATATATTTATGTTTGTTACATATATATACTCATAAGTGTTCTCTATGATCGCAAATCTTAAATTAGATCTTTCGCATCAAATAATTATATTTTATCATTGAAATATATTCAATTTAAAAATGGCTTTCTTATTTTGTTTAGAAATCAGTAAATAAAAGAAATAAAGAATAAATAGAGAATCTAGTAACTCTCGAATAAATGGTAAATAGAAAAAAGTGATACAAAAAGAACGTTGTTCGATTTTGGAGTCTATCTATAAACTATAA
>JAYMTP010007833.1:0-10626 GCA_036897365.1 Geranium brycei | reverse complement strand
TTTAAATTACCAATTATTTTATTTTTTGGTATTTTTTTGAAAAAATAAATTGTCTTAATATCCACTCCGCTGACTTAAGCCGCTAAATTAAATGAAATCCGCCTAGACATGAATTTTTAGAACACCGGTTAGAATTAGTGAGTTGGAGATGTGGAGTGAATGGTGAGATAGTGCTTTATTTTGGGTGATTTTTTTCTCACCTTATGAATTGGAACTGCTGAAGTCGATGAGTCGATGACCGAGTAATAGAGCAATATTTGCAGTTCATAGCATAGACAACGAGCTCGAGGACTCCACACATATAAAGGACGTTGTGCGAACCTCGCTGGCTCTGTGCTCGTTTGTTTATGTCATGACGAGTATTTTTGGGTACCTCCTGTTTGGTGACGGAATTCTTGATGATGTGCTGGCCAACTTCGACGAAGACCTTGGCATTCCTTTCGGTTCCTTGCTCAATGACATTGTTCGTGTTAGTTATGCCGCCCACCTCATGCTCGTCTTCCCCGTCGTCTTCCACCCGTTGCGCTTCAACTTGGACGGCCTCCTCTTTCCCGGGTCAAAGCCGTTGGTTCAAGACAACTTTAGGTTCACGCTGATCACCGGCGGCCTCATTGCCCTTATCTTCATGGGCGCGAATTTCACGCCGAGCATATGGGATGCTTTTCAGTTTACCGGAGCTACTGCTGCTGTTTGCGTCGGGTTCATATTTCCCGCTTCGATCACTCTAAGGTCAGTTCTTTCGTCTTTATACTGATCATGGATACTTGGAATTTGAAATGTTGGAGAGAATGGAAGGTAAAAGTTATTAAGAAGTGTCTAATACTCAAGCTAGGTTATTTTCTCAGTCTTTTCTAAGATCCAATGTAGGAGGGTTATCATTCAAAAGGAAAATAAGCAGATGATTGCAACAACAAAAATTGGTTGAGTGTCCCTGTATTATGTTTATTGCAAAAACTTACTCTGAACCATCCAAAATTTTCATTGTTTGTCGAACTCCGTCAAACTGGGGAAATGGGTCATGTTGAAGTCCCACATCTAAAATATGTGTATTGATTTACTACTTGATAAACATCTTGAGGCCTCCTCCACCTATCAGCTTGAGCTTTTAGGTGGGTTGGGCTTTAATAGGTCACAAAAGGATCAAATGACCTCTATTTTTTCAAAATGACATAATTCCCTTGTAATAATTATTTTAAATTTTTTCCGTGTAATTCTTGGATGATAGAATATACTATTTTTAAAAAATAAAGGGTATTTTTGTCTTTTTAATTCGTTTTAACTATGCAAAAATGGAAAATCCGCGGTAACTTCATACGATAAACTTAGTGTACGGACACTTCCTGCAAACCAAACGGATTAGTCGGTTTCAAGCTCAATGATCTTTATACATTATAAACCCGAACTGATCTGTATCATGTTGGTTAATAGATTTAGATTTCACTAATGTTCACAATGTGTTTCTGAATTTGGGTTCTGGTGTAAGTGTCTGCATTTTCCGTTAAATGGTTTTCAGGGATCGGCATGGCATAGCCACTCGGAAAGACAAGATCTTATGTATCTTCATGATCTTCCTTGCTGTGTTCTCGAACCTGGTCGCCATATACAGCGACGCCTACGCCTTGCTCAAGAAGAGGTCCCGCGGATAGTAATCGAAATGTTCGAAAGAGCAATGATATTCATGTTTGACAGGCGGAGGCCATTTTGTGTATTCTGCACAGGAGATCTGGGTTTTTTTGTTCTGGGAGGTCTTGTGAGTTCGAGTTATGTATATTGGCTGTAGTTGTATATAGGTGGATGCCATATTTCTTGTATCATTCTTAAGAGGTAAATAAATAACATATTTAAATACACACGTCACTTTAGGATGATAAAATATATTGAATCCAATATACGAGTGTACTTAATATATTCAAAATGTATACATTTGATTAAAATGCATATGTTTTTTTATCAAAAATAATACATTTAAATTTATTTCGAATTGGAGGATGTGGATTCTTTGTACTACCTTGGAGACAGGTCGAGTTTGGGGAAATCAAATCATTAAGAAAAATAGAGGTCAGATAGTATGAGATCAATATTCGGGGGAAGATGACAGACAAAGGAAACCCGTCTAGTTATCATCCTTACAAAAGTGACTCTTGATGAAAAAATATAATTTTAATACATACGTGAGTTTTAGAGTTGAGTGATGTTTTTTTGTGGCTGTGAATTATTCAATTTTTTTGTAAAATAGGTATGAACTTTCATTTATGCTAAAAGTGTATATTTGTCTAAAATGGTGAAAATGGCATTTAAATCAAAATTTTAAAAAATGAAAATACGATACAATACCTAACCGTTCCATAATCTTTCAATGTGGGACCCAAACTCACATGTGGAATTCCTAATACGATACCCTAACATGGTCAATGTCAACCAATCGAAAGATAAATAGCAATTCAAATTTCAACGTACATATGAATCTAAATCATCGTTCCAAAATATTTAACTAGCACCCATAATTATGGGGGATTAGCTCATAAGCATGGTGCTCAAATACAAGGTGAATAGGATACAACGAGCATTTGAAGAAAAGAGGAAAAAATGAAACCCTAAACCCCATGGGGTTGAACCTCAAGAATTCGATTGATTTTTCTTGTCCAATCTCGCGTATTCTTGTAGCCTTTATAATCCTTACAACCGGAATCACCTTTAATAGAGTTGAATTATCTCTCGAGTCTTCAACACCACCTTAAAACCTTTGGTCGTTGATACTTATGTCCTGAAATGATGAACGTCTCCCACATAGGCCAAATTTTCGTGTTTTTAAGAATACAGTCGTGACATGGCACCGGCTAGGTGCAAGAGATGGCACAACTGTGCCATCCAACCTGTGATATGAGTTTTGAATCTGCCCAAAGAGCATAGACTTTGGAGATTTTTCGCACAACCGTGACAATGACATAATCAAGCACGAGCTTGGGGCGATTTTCCAACTCGATTTTGTTGGTTTTTTCCTCTTGCATGTCGTTGATGCTGCGAAATTTACTTTATTCGATTACGAAAAAATTCTCTCGCATGCCACTGAAGTCAAGTGAAAAACCCAACGAGCTCGAATTAAAATCTAATTTTGAGGACATTTTCACCATTTTCTACAAAGGTACACTACACATCTTGCAAAAAATAAGCTTATGAAAATGAAACGACGCCGTCTGGTTTGTGAAATACGATAAAAGTTGGTTTTGCGAGTCGTCACTACTAGCGTCAACTGTGTCGAGCTCCAACGATCGATTCTCGAGCTATGGCTGGTAAGGAAGCGGAGAAGAAGCAAGAGGAGCTCGCAGAGTCGCTCAACGATCTCTTCGGCAGCGTCTCCACCATGATCAAATTCGACCTTCAGGTTCTCTCTATCTCTCCCTCTCCCCGTACCTTCCATTGTTTCGCTTCCTCGACCTTCCTGTTCTGCATTTCATTTCATAGGGTTTTAAATTAGTTTCGTGATTGAAAACAAGTTGTTTAGCGGATATGAATTACCGAAAATTTGTTGTCATTGCGTAACAAATGGAATTGTATTGGGCAGAATCGATGAGCAAGTTCTGGTCTTGACCTTAGATTTCTGAATTCCCAACAGGTTTTGGGAAGAAAATGTTGTTGAATTTATTTTCAGAATTCTTCAATTTTATGCATCTTATACATAATTATATATGCTATGCTTTTGCAGGATTTCAGTACAAGAAACTAACAGTTGTGAACTTCAAAGGAAAGGAATTTAATTCAATTATAACTAATTTGCAAGTTTTAGGCCTTCAGAATTGTTTGACAGAATAAATGTTCATTACAGTTAAAGAGCTAGGAAGATGGGACATTTCTCAGAAACTGATACGGGGATGGCTACGAAATTAAGTAGAACGGGATGAATTTGAATTTATTTTGGTGGTTTCTAGGGATTGAAGATTTGGAGCAAAAAAATGTGTAGAAATGAATGAGAAAATAGGGTAGAGGTAGAGAATTGGGTAGAGTTTCGAGGAATAGAACCGCCACTTAGCCGGGTATAGAGTAAGATAAGGTTTAACCGCCACTTAGCCGGGTATAAGTTAAGATAAGGTTTTTACGCCACACCTAAGTTCCTCGGCCTAAGGTGATAAGTAAAATAAGACAAAGTCTCAAGCACAAAGCAATAATTTTTATTCTCTCAAATCTATTTTTCCAATAGTCAAAGCCCCTTTAAATACATGTAATTAGAAAATAACAAGTAGGAACTAGAAAAGGAAATAACAAACTAGAAACTACGATACTAGTAAATTAAAGACTAGGAAATAACAATTTGGAAAATAAATTACTTGGGCTACAAGCCATTTATTCTAGAAACTGATTAGGGAATATAAAAATAGAAAATTAAAATAGTTGTGCTCATGTGCTTAATTTTTTTATGCCCATGCATCAGAAACTGTACAATACGTGCCAAAATTTAGGGTTCGGTTTGATGTTCAGTTATTAATGAATTACCGATAATGTCTTGTGCTAGTTATATAGATGCATATTGCAGTTTAGGTCATGGAAGGATATTGGCATGTATAGGAAAGTCATGCACTCATTTTCGCAAAAATTCAAATAGGTCACTTATTTGGACAGAGTATATTTTTTTTGCAGTAAACCGTGAATAAAATCGTTGCCTACACGCTTTATTTGAGTTTTGCATCCACGTAGGTAGTGATAGTGGTTTGCAAAATTATTGTGTTTCAGCTATTAGCCAGTCTTACTCGAAAATCATTCACCGTGAATGTTTATTTTCTTTTTTCAGGGGACAAATAATCAGTTAGAACTCTTGGAGAAGATGAATCTGAGAGTGGCTGAAGAATATAATGGATTTGGGGATGTGGCGTCGGGGTTGAGGGTATTTGTGGAGCAGCTGAAGAACAAGAGTGGTAACTTTGATGAGTATGTTCAGCAGATCGATTCGATAGAGCAGCAAGTCACCGAATTCGAAGCTGTTATTTCCATGCTAGATAAGTATGTTTCTCTGTTGGAATCAAAAGTACAGTTTGCCTACCAAAATCCAACTTCATGAATATAACCTGTGATTGTGTCTTGTAGTTTCATTTTGAACCCTTTTTCTTTGGAGAAACTCAAACATGTTCATTGAGCATATTGCTGCTGCAGTGAGTCTATTATTTTTATGAGATGATTTCTTGTGTAGATCATGGAATGTGTTGTGGATGCAATTTTGGGTTTCTTTAGTATATAGATCACCTTATGATGACCCTGCAATAACTTAGCCTCCTTCTCAATCACTTAGGGCTGGTTCCATGAACTAAAGCATATCACATTGGGTCACACAATGATACGTTTTCTCCATTGTATTGATTACTGACTCCTTGGTGCTACTCTTATTTACTAAATCCTAAGAATAACTTTTGCCCACGTCTTTTTTAGTCGTCTTTGTGCTCTATTAAACACTTGTAAGTTCATACACTCCACCGTCGAACTCATTCCTCGATGGGCTTACATTGCACATGACCGAACCATCGTAATATGTGTTCTTGTAGCTTCTCGTCTATTGACGCAACACTTTGTTCGAGCTAGACCTTGTTCATCCTTGTATGCCCACGCATCCAACCACTTTCATTTTGTGGATGACTTTTATACGCGGCCCGACATTTTGTCCCATATAGTAATTTTGGTCTACTAGCAGTCCAATACAATGTTCTATAAATCCTCGACTTGTCCAATTAATCCCCGACTAATCCCCAATTAATCATCTGCTAATTCCCGATTAATCCTTTGCTAATTCATGACTAACCCTTGAATCTGATTAATCCCCAGAAAGCCTTCTCCACCCAACTAACGCCTGGCGTTTTTTATAACATTGATCATGTAGGATTTTACAATGACCCTTCCTAGGTAAACAATGAAGTGAATAACAATGGCAACATAGAAATGAATAACAATGGCAATGGAGAGAAAAAAAATGGTAGTCCTTGATCACAAGCTCCTGCTTTTCAGAGGACATTGCAAAGCTACTCTATGATAGTAATGACAAAATGAGAGATAGTATCTGCTTTTATTCAGAAGTGTGAGGAAGTTTCAACCATATATAATTATAACTTTCAATTCCTGTATAACATAACAGCGTAACAAAAAAACATGACAATAGCAGAAGCCAAAGGTTGAAAAAAAGATCTTCCTTTACAACAGGGAATGAACTAATGCACCTGCTCTACTAATTTACACTGCACTGGCCAAGAACCAGATCAATATACACTGCACAATCCATCCAGTTCTTCAAGTTTCATTGTACACAATAATCTCCTGTTCTCGGTTTTTCTCTTGTCAAATTTCCTCAAGTCTCTGTGACACTAAGTTGATTTTGATTTTCCTTCGTCTCCTTTTGTCTAACTGAGCTTTCCTGCATCAACGCACGAGTTTACCATCTTAATCTGAATTTTTCGGCAAATTTTGGAGCATCAATGCGCGAGTTTTACCATCGGGTTTAAGGCCAGCTTCACGCATTTTCATATAAAGCTTCTTTGCTGAATTGATATTTCCTTTTAAGCACATCCCCTGGATGGCAGCATTATATATGGACACATCTGGTGCAACTGCCTGTAAACCGAACAATCATGGCAAAATCAGACCACACTATTCGAACACCTCAAAATGTTAATATGAACAAACCAAAATAATGATAGTCGTATTATAAGATATCTTTATATGCATTTTATACACCAGATTGAAATATAGTACCCCATTCATCAGATAATTTATACGCAAACAAAAACAAATGAAGGTAAAATTTGTGGGTGAAGATAAATTGCAGGAATGTGGAGAATTCAGCAGATTGAACAAAAAAATGTTAACTCTTGCAAAACAAATTAAACTAAGTTGTGTGACAAATATAAAAAATACTATGAGCTTACATCCATGATATTCCTCACGTCATTCCAAAGAGACCCCCAAATGCATGCTCGTAACAGGGACAAATGAGTGAAAGTGTCTGGATTGCATTTCTGGTCCACCATGCGCTGATACACTTGTAACGCAACTTTTGGCTTCCTTGCAGTCTCACAGGCGCTGATGATATGATTATATGATGCAGTTGAAACTGATAGCCCAGAAGCCTCCATTTCCCACAGAAGCTGCACAGCTTTTTCCCATAGCCCAAGCTTTGAGCAACACGCCAAAGCAGTATTGCACAGATGTGAATTCAAATGAGAACCCGGCTCTCTCTTTATCCTCTCAAAGAGCTGAAGAGCATCGGAAACTCTGTTTGAATGGTACAAAGCACCGAGTAGCGCATTCCATGTGTACTCGTCTGGAGCATGATGGATAGACTTCATGACATCATACATCCGGAATGCTAGCTTGACCTTCCCAGCCTTGCCGAGGGAGTTAATCAGCGCATTGCACGCAATGAGATTTGGTCTAAATCCAGCGCTCAGCATAGATTCAAAAACATTGAGCGCCAAATCCCACTTCCCTTCCTTTGTACACGTACTGATCACAGCTTGCATTGTGTCAATACCTGGTTTCAGCCCGTTTTGTATCATCTCCGTGTAGGCATCAAGAGCCAGCTCATTCTGATCACAACGAACAAAGATGCTCACCAGAAGACTATAAGTAACCTGCGTTCCAGCAACGCCATTGTCCTTCATGCTTCTCCATACCCTATCACTCTCAACCCAATTACTCGATTTCCCACAGAGCGATATCATTGTGTTATACACAATCGCATCAAAATCCTTTTTAGCCTTACAGTCCTCATCAAGCTCCATGAACATGTCAATGGCCAAATCAAAACCTCGAGCATTTCCAACCGCTTTAAGCACTAAACTATATGTATGCCCCGAACCAATCTCGTTTCTCTTCATAAACGCAAACACCCTCAACCCATCATCTACCAATCCATTTCTAAACAAACACGAAAGAAGAGAATTACAAGCGTGTGAATCCGGACTAAGGCTAGCTAATTCCATAGACCAAAACAACTCCAATGCGCTCCTAACCTTATTCGTTCTACTAAGAATCAAAACCCGTTCGGACAACACCCCTTCATCTGTTTCCTCCAAAAAATGCACCTTATCTTCATACAAACCAACCCTTTCTACAGACACAGATTCATTTCCACTGTCACTAACATTTTCACCTTCAGCTTCAGGTTTCAACTCCATTTCCTCAGGAATGGTCAAATCTCCCCAAGGAGGCATCTTCTGCTCAAAATCTTCCATTTCTCTTGGAATCAGCAAGGTCTCCTGCTCCCTGGGAGACCCAGAAAGCTTATTCAATTTGGGCATGGTTGGTTTTGTTGTGGAAACCATATCCAGGCCACACATTACCACTGCACACCACCTGTTTGCTATTATGCCTGAACCAGAACAACGAGGAAGGCCATTTCCATGGCCGTGGAAGTGAAGCTGGGAAGCAAAACCATTCCGTAATATCATAATAGGACCTGAATTCCTCAGATTCTCAATTGTAATGGGACTTGGTAACGAGATACAAACACATCCAATAATGGAGAAATTGTTGGTCGAAGTGGAAAATCAAAAGCATCACCACAAGAACACAACGAGACAAGATTATTGTTCCAAGCGAGCAAGGAACTGACCTTCAACGACGACCTGCAAATCCAGAGATTTTTTCTTCAGCCTTAACTTTCTCGCCGGAACTGGACTCAATTGGCTTCTGGTTCGGAGAAGTTTCCATGTGTAAGGAAATGGAGCAAAGGTTGAAGGAGAAGGAGATAAGAGGGTAGGCTGGGCTGGGCTGGGCTGGGCTGGGTAGATATTGGGCCCCGCCCATTCTTCTCCGGATTGAACATGTAGGACCCGGGCCCAATTAAGGAAGCCCGGTTCTCGAGCGTGCCGGTTGTACCGGGTGGGCCGATCCGCAAACTCATTCTGCTCAGCCCGATAGCGGGTTCGGGGCGGGTTTAGTGATCTAAATCTTCTGTTATGTCATATCAAGACATCAGGTTTTCATCAGCCATGAATGACAATGGAGCGAGTTTTGACGAATATAGTGATACATGTCTCTTATCTTGTCTAATCAGGGCATTCGGTCCCCGTCATATTCATAGTATTTTGTCTTTTCATAGGATGATGACGGGACGGGTTCATGACATATTTAGTGATTCATGTCCCCTATTCCATCGGATCGGGAACTGCATTTTTATCGGGTTCGGAGTCCTCTGTCTATCTATAAGATGACAACGAGACGATGATGACATATTTAGTGAGTTCTATCGGATCGAGAATCTCATATTCTTGTCAGGTTTAAAATATTTTGTTTCTCTATAAGATGGAAACAAGATGGATTTAGTAATTGTGCCTTCTACCTCTTCAAATCAAGGATCTCAAGTTCTCGTCGAGTTTAGAGATTTCTGTAATTAAAATACCACTGATAGATCCGCTTGAAAAAAGAAAAATGTCAAATGTGAGTATTACTATGAAAAAGTTTCAAAGACTAGGTACGCTATTCTAAGTATATTAAAATCACATCTAACATGAACTATCTCA
Source organism: Geranium brycei (assembly GCA_036897365.1). Classification (NCBI taxonomy): domain Eukaryota; kingdom Viridiplantae; phylum Streptophyta; class Magnoliopsida; order Geraniales; family Geraniaceae; genus Geranium; species Geranium brycei. The sequence continues at coordinate 1,129 of JAYMTP010007833.1, read as the reverse complement.
ATCCAATATTCATAAATTTTAATAAACAAATTTATAAATCTCGTCACTGCATCATTATAAATATATTTAAAATTTTTAATTTTTAGATGGCCTGACACAAGGATTTATACTTTTCTGCATAAGATAGTTTGAACGAATATAATGATACATGTCTCTTATCTTGTCTAATCGGGCATTCGGTCCCCGTCATTTTCATAGTATTTTGTCTTTTCATAGATGATGACGGGACGGATTCATGATATATTTAGTTATTCATGTCACCTATTCCGTCGGATCGGGGACTGCATTTTCATCGGGTTCGGAGTCCTCTGTTTATCTATAAGATAACAACAAGACGATGATGACATATTTAGTGAGTTCTATCAGATCGAGAATCCCATGTTCTTATCAGGTTTGAAATATTTTGTTTCTCTATAAGATGAAAATAAGATGGATTTAGTAATTGTGTCTTCTACCTCCTCAAATCAAGGATACCAAGTTCTCGACGAGTTTAGAAATTTCTGTAATCAAAATACCACTGATAGATACGCTTGAAAAAAGCAAAATGTCAAATGTGAGTGTTACTATGAAAAAATCTAAGAGACTATGTACGCTATTCTTAGTATATTATATTCACATCTAGCATGAATTATCTCAATCCAATATTCATAAATCTTAATAAACAAATTTATAAATCTCGCCACCCTATAATTATAAATATATTTTAAAAAATTATTTTTTAGATGACCTGACACAATGATTTATACTTTTCTGCGTCAGATACATTGAGATAAATTCCAGTTTTCCAATATACTGAAGAAAATGTTCCATGAGACCCTACAAGGAACTAAAAACCATTCTATCCCTCAACTTTACACAGGTTACATGTACTAGCTACCATGACCCTTCTCTAGTAAGCAGCAAAACAACAGGTAACAATGAATATAGAAAAGTGATCCACACCCATTCTACTACACCATTGTTCCAAAACCACTCACTAAATCTTCCATGAAAGCTGCATTGCATCATTAACTGTAATTTGTTTTGCTGACCCATCCTTGAATTTATCAGCTCCATTCTTTTTGCTATACAAGAGCATCTGAAGCTCTAACCAATGAATCCAATGAGTTATAATCATACCATTTAGTTA
>JAYMTP010007832.1:0-10626 GCA_036897365.1 Geranium brycei | reverse complement strand
TTATTTGACTAACTTTTCTATATTACAACTTATTTGACTAGTTGTAGACTAAAATTAGGGAAGTAATGTAATACATCTCTAATTTATTGATAACATTAATTTATTCCTGATAAAATTCATGTCAATCTCAAAACCCTGGATTGGTCAGAAAATAATTTATATAGTAATAACACATTTTTTGAGGAAATAGTAATAACACTTTATTAATTATTATAAAAAAACTGAAATCATTAGATCAAATGAAATTAATTTGGAGTAATTTAAGAATGTAGAAGAAAAAAAAGTAATTCCTTGTATTGTCTATTAGTCTATGTTTGTATTCAAGGTACTTGAATAGTCCAACCTAATACTTTTATGGGAACATTTAAGGATAAAATCTCAGTCCACGTTTTTACTTTTATATTTTCCAAGAAAATTTCGCAATACACTTATAGCTTTTTTAAAGACCTAAGGACTAAGGTAATGCATTTCCTTGAAAGTACAAGGATTCTATTATCACAAATAAAAAACATGTATAAGATGCCTCGAATCGTGTGGTCTTGGTTAAATAAGGTTAAACTAGTCGAATCAAGTTTTCATTTAACAGAGTGTGGTTCGTAAAAAAAATATTCGCATTAGGCTCGAACGAATTTATGTTACAATGATTAAATTTGGTTCGAACGAAAATAGACAGGTTCAAGCTAGTATGTACTCAATCTGCTTAATTTTCAATATAAATACCCATTTAAAGTTAAAAGTGATATTAAATAAAAAATTATATGATTAACAAACGAACAAGTTCGAGATCAGCTCAACTCGATCCGACTCTCTAATTTCATTATAAATATTTATTAAAAAGTAAAAATATATTAATAAAGTTATATAATTAACTAAATATTAAACGAGATAATTTACGGATTTATTGAGCTTTACAAGGTCAACCTTGAATTCGAATTCAGTTTGAGTTCGAATATAACAAGTATGAGTCGAATATTAAACGAATCAGGTCAAATAACTCAGTAAAAGCTAGGCTGGTTTATCACACTGGATAAACGTGATATTTTTTTATTAAAAAAATGTATGTGATAGAACACCATATCAAAAATTGATTAATTTGTACTTAATACTTAAAAATAATAATTTGTATTTAAGAAGTTATAGTTAGAAATTGAAATCATAAAAATTTGGGTAACTTAAATCAATGGTTTTGCATGCAAAATTTTATGAATACAATTGAATTAAACTAAAATAGTAAATATTTATCGTTTTTGTGGTCTTTTTTTTTTTTTTTTCTTTTTTGATCAGCAATAATTGAAGACATCCTATACTAGCATGTACCAAGATTCGAACTCAGGACCTCACATGTGTTAAGTGAGCTCCTTACCACTTGGCCCAACTTGTGTTGGTTCGTTTTTGTGGTCTTGATTTAAATAACCACTGTAAATTAATATATCATATTGAAACAATCGGCATCACGATAAATCATATTTATATAGTTATTCGTTCAAAAAAAATATTTATATAGTTATTATGTCATGTCGACTGAGTGAAATAAAGATAAAAATAATTAAATTGGAAAATGAAAAATAAATAATATAAGTGTTGGAGAATGAAGAAGAGAGTAGAGACACATTAAAAGCAAGTCAGAAATGATAAAGACCACTGAATCACAACTGTATATTAAATGAACTGAACTGGAACCACTCTCTCTCTCCAACATTTATTTCTCTATTTTATTTCATTGTTCATAATTCACTATTTACCCCAAACTTCTGTAGTAACTACAAACTTGACATCAGTGAAATTGGTTACTTTATTCTTATTGAGCCAACTATACAGGTTGAAGAACCCATTACCTTCCCACTGAGATTGAGAGTAGAAAATTATTTTGACAGAAATTTGAAAATAAATAAAACATGAAGATAAAATGTTTATGATTATTTGATGTAAATCTATCTTCCTTTAAAAATTAGGTGTTTTGAAATTATTTGAACAACTAAACAAAAGAATGCTTTACAATTCAAAATTTGTAGAACCAAAGTAAACAATTTAGTTCATAAAATTAAAAGTGATGCCAAAAACCGGTTTTACTATCCCCTAAACATAATACACGAATCTTAGACAAAAAATAAATGTATGAAAATAAATAAGTTATATAAATTATAGTTAATATTCTGCTCATCAGTCGATAATTATTCTTCAAAAGTCTTAATAAATATAAAAATTTAAATGATCATACCAAATAATAAGGTTTTACATTTTAATAGTATTGACGGGTGCAATAGATTCAGTCTAATATCTAAAAATTGACATGACATAGATGGCAGACAAAATAAACTTTTTCCCTCGTTTAAAAAAAAGTCAAGCGAAGGGAGGGAATGTAAAGTTATGATTCTGAGCTCTACATGACCTTGAAATGAACCAGAAAAACACAGACCTGACCAAAAGCTGTGAAAAGATATGTGGCCTTCATTTGGATTCTCTGGGAAGGGAATGAGAGAAAAGGGACCATAGCTTATGAACAAGGCCAAGCAAGAGATCATGTGCTAGTGCCAAGACATTATGGCATTTTGGTAATTGAGAGCCAAAAAGAATAGAGTACACCACATTTGTATGCTCGGCGTTAGAGATGACAAAATATCCCGTCCCCAACAAAATGACCCGATGTCACTCAAAATTCATATTTAACATTGTTCTAAGTAAGTTGGTGGCTTCGTCTTTAACAAATTTGTACGTCGGTAGATTCAACGTGAAGAAGGCCAATTTCGGGAGTTTGAAAAACCATTGTTTTTGGTGGATTGATGCGCATGATATAAATTTTAGATGAGATTTCAAGACGAAGAAAAAATGTTAGGTGTACTGATGTGCAAAACGTGTTTGATTGAATATACTCAACTGCAATTATCTCAATAATACATTCGTAGCAACGTTTTGGGTCGGGGTGGGGAATTAAAATTGTGGGTCAGATTTGGATTTTGGAGAGGGTGAGAATTCATAAGTGGACCAAACCAAGCTGGGGCTGTTAACAATGCAAGGAAGAGGACAATGCTAGTGCCAAGAGCTCACTACAGATGGCATTTAAGAGAAAAAAAAATAGAGTAGACCTCATTCCATTTGATGGCTGAATAGGGACCTGTCATAAAAATTACCTTCTGCCCTCTCTCTCTTTCTGCTGCTACAATTCATGCTTATGGATTCATGAAAATGGTGGATACACACATTATAGGTAAAGAGAACAAAGAGCTTTATGCACCACACCTCTTGTCCATTTACAGTATCATGTCATGTGGGACACATGGTGATGTTGATTTGACCATTTTGTCCTTTTCTTGGGTCCCCTTTGTTGCCCAGCATCTTATAACAAGTATCTCTCTGTCTTTCAAGACCCAACTTCACTTCAGACTTGTTTGTTACACATTGTTCTGTCCATTCACTTGGCCCAACTCACTCATTTATGGATTCTCTCTATCTGTGGAACTCAAAAACCAGTTTGTTCAACTTAATGGGTAAAGATTCTGACTTGCTATTTAAACTCGTCTTTTAAGCCTATTCTATCCCAAACCTAAACTTACTAGCTCGAACCCTGGAATCAAGTCAAGGAAGGTCTCATTGTAGGGTTGGTACATGCTAGGAGTGTAAAATATCTTCAATTATATTTGTTACCGATAAAAAAAAGAGTTCAGTGTACCACTGCACAAGTGCAGCTTCTAGGGCCAGGCCAACAATTTTGAGGCTTAAAACAAAAATTGTTAATAAGACTTTTTGGTCTAAAGTTAATATTGATTTGTGTATTTATTTTTAAATTTTGTTGGCCTTTTAAATTATATTTGGGTACTTTTTTAGTCATGACAACTTCTCTTAAAACATGTTTCTTGATTTACATGTTTTTAACATGATTAATTTACATTTTCAATCCTACATGCATATAAGAAACGTGACAAATCAGTTTAAATCCATAAACTTTAGAACAAACTCAAATTTGAAAGAAAAGTTAATTCTACCGTGAAAACAAGATATTTTAAACAGTACTATTTCAACTTGAATTTAATCAGAAATTTTTTTTAAATAACTCAAAACCTAATTAAAAGACTAGTACGAAAATCTAATCCAAAACCTAATTAGAGTAAGAATATTTAAAGATAAAATAAAAATTAATTTAAAATATTAGTTTTTCTTTTAATGCAAAATAAAATAAAAACTTCATTCTGAAATAATTTAGAATTAAAAAGTCAATAGATAATTAATTAATTCGACCTGAGATAGCTCAAATACAATAAAATAACTCTTCACTTCCACATTATATGAACAGTATAAAAATCAACTCAATAGTTCAAAACATTATAAGATTGCTTTTAACCAATATGCATTTGAAATTTACTTGCCAATTTTAGACGTGATAAGTCACTCTCCATAACACAGTGATTAACTACATAACATAAATTCAAGCAATCTGCATTTAAATTATAAATCATCTCAAAGACAGGACTGACAGAACAAGATTCTTCACATCAAGACTCAATAATCCTATTTACTTACTACTAATGATCTCCTCAACCCTTCCTCTATCCCATGGCATATTTCTGGGTCCAAGATTGGGCCGTGGCCTCGTACTTGGCTCTGTCCGTCTTGTACATGTGAGCAATCTCTGGCACCAAAGGATCATCCGGGTTTGGATCTGTCAGCAATGAGCAGATTGATAGAAGAACCTGCAACAGCCAATTGTCAGTTTAGAACAAAAATGTTTGCTAATTGTCTTATCTTTTTTTTTCTTTTTTATTTGATCGGCAATAAAGCTGAAAATGTAACCTAACCCTAATATAGATTAACCAAAGTTAATCCTATGATAAACCCCACCCAACACCTGCTCCCAAACAGGTGACTCACTAGGATTCAAAGACTGGATCTCATATGAGATAGTGTTTGTCTTGACCAAATAGGCCAACCCTAGCAGGCACCCAGTCTAATTGTCAAAATATATGCCAAAAATTTGGTTAACTTGGCATGAAAATGCAAATTTGGCAGAAACAGCATATACAACCAAAAAAACATCCCAAGTCAGAAAAAAGGGACGGAAGAAGACTATTACCTTAGAGATAGTCAGTGCCGGACTCCACTGCTCTTTGAGAATGTCGAGGCAGATACTACCGTTGCTGTTGACATTTGGGTGGAAAACTTTGGTACGGAACGAAACCTACCATTTCAAAACAAAGGTTCTCATGAACATATCGCAACAAAACAATGCAAACCATCTACACACATATGGTCACTAATTATGAATCAAATTTTTTTGTGAACTATATCCCAACTAAACAATACAAACCATTTACACACAGACATGGTCACTAATTATGCAGACCCCAATATAGGAAACTGGTTCACATGCTTGGAGAAGATCAGAAGGAAAAAAAGGTCAAGTGAAGATTGCTCAACTTCAACCTTTTACCCAAAATCTTTTTCAATTGCTGAAAATTTTCTAATATCAAAGTTAAGACAAAAGTTATTGCTCAAAAAATGGTCATTACTATAAAGCAGGATTTGGACGCAGACTTCAATTCAACAATAAAAGCTCCAAGAAAACGAATGATAAATCCGCTATCCAAAAATATTCAAACAACTGAGTTTGATTTTATGACCTAAGCCTCTACATGGTACTTCAAAAAACATTAGCTACATGTTCATAAATCAATCACAGCTATATGTTGAAGCATGTACACTTATTGCAAGGGACTTTAACAAATAAATTTTCTACTGTTTGCACAACAATGATTTTTTTATCGGCAATAGGCGCATAATGATGCATGCATTGAGACATGATACAGGCACATATTAAACTATAAACAAGGAAATTTAGATGTCACCTTAGGAGGCTTGAAAGGGTAATCTGGAGGGAAATGAATGGTGACAAGGAACACGCCTCCAGCAAAGGGACTGTCCGATGGGCCCATGATAGTTGCTTGCCAATGGAACATGTCATCTGCAACAGGGCCTGCATATACGTAACATCTTATTTATGAATTGTTCAAAGAAGATCTTTAATTTGTCAAAATGGACAAAATTAAAAAAATCAAATAAATGTCAGCCTCAAAACTACAGGCCTATTCAAACAAGTGGTATACATAGAAGCATGTGGTCATATTTATGTCAAATAGAATAAAAACTGGAAATCAAGAAAATATCAGTCAACTTATTGTGTGCTAGCAGAGGTTTTAACTCAACCACAAAAAATACAAACAATTCACATAGAAATTGATCCCTCAATTCTCAAGCGAAAAGACCCTTTAAGTCCAAGGTTGATAAAACCATTATTTTTCAAGTGCATTGTTCATATCTACATATATAAGCACAGTTGCAAGGAATGCAAGATATCTTAAAGCAATTCATTTGGCCTCTACGCATTACCATCTAAAACTTCTTAATTATTTTATCTTCAATTAATGATGAAATATCAAGTACAAAGTACTGAATAATATGATTGAAATAGATCAAAAAAATACACTAAGAAATGAGATAACAAACCAGCACTGCACGATACAGGAGGATCTCTCTGCAGGTCCTTTAACTCCTTGTTGATGCGCTTGGAGGCCATTGCAAAGCTCCTAAATAATCAACAAGCAGAACTACCCACCTGCTATAAATTATAGAAACAAAATTAAAACACATAACAAATCGTCTCCAATAACAAATAATGGCAAAACAAAGCTATTCGTGTAAATTGTAAGGAAAAACAATACAACAAAAATCAAAACACAACCAAGGTGCAACTTGTAATTAGATATTGCTCAATCCAGGCTCTAAATGCCATAGATATATATATGGAGACTGTTCAAACTCCTTACAAATACCATCAAACTAAACTACATGTTGGATGGATAAGATCAAAATAAAGTTAAAAAATAGTTTTTGATGAAACCCCTATAAGTGCAGCTCTCCACTGAAAAAAGCCTAATTCAAAACTTCAGCCATGGAGTAAACTTAACATAGATACCATCAAAACAAAGCATAAGAAAAGCCCAAAAAGAAAGTGTATTAACTTTTTGCACAAATTAAAAATAAGCAATACATTCTAAACAATTCTCTCCACCAGCACAGCCTGCTCAGTTTTCCATTAACAATGTAAAAAATCATAAATTTATCATCGGATAAAGCAACGCAATCAAATCAAACACAGCACAACCAAATACAGAAACTCAAAATCATAACACACCCAACATTCTAAACAAAAAACCCATGAACAAGATCGTGATAGCGAGTGAAATAGGGAAGACCCAGTTGGGAAAAGAGAATGAAGTCGCTCACCTGATTAGGGTTTGACTCGGTAGAGCTTTTGTGTGGCGTTGGGAGGTACAAAGGAGAAGAGCAATGCTTTTATAGAGGCGGCAGTTGTGGCGGTGCTTCGTGTCTCTTACGCTGTGTATTTGGCACAGTTTGATTCGCGGATTATATATTTCTTATTTGTTTATTACTCATGTTATTATTTTAGATTAGGGAAAAATCGTATAGAACCATTTATCTCTAGTTCTAGTTACACAAGGATTTTATATTTTAAGAATAATAATGACATTAATAAATATATTCAATTACAACTTATCATATTTAATTATATCGTAATATATAAAAATGAATATTCTTACTCTTTCTTTTATCGGCAATAATTGAAGACATCATAAACTACTAGCATGTACCAAGAAATCTTACTTTTATTTTATCAAGTCATCTTTTTGTCAATTCAAACAAAAATATGAATTAGAAAGTTAAAAATATTTTCTAATGTCTCTCTAATTTTAAATAGGGATAATTCTACATAACTACCATAGGTTTTCAAAAGTCTCACTTATCTCCCCCGAACTTTACATGCTAACTGACACCCCCTAGGATTATTAACGTCTCACATAGCACCCACGACGTTACATATAACGTGAAATGTCGAATTTTCCCTCGAATAAATTAGAACTGAAGTAATGTGAAACATACAACTACATTACTCGACATCTGAAAGGCCGAGCTGAAAGAGGCGAGCTGATAAGGCGATTGAAGGAGACGAGAGATGTAGGGTGATTTGGCCTCACAATTCTTTAGCAAAATTGTTGATCGTCATTATCGAAGAATTGATGAGTACCTATTCAATTTTTTTTTCAAAAAGTAAGGGTTTCGGGTATAATTGAAAGCTAGGTTTCTGATGCGGTTTTGGGAATTTGTGGAGAATGAGGGTTTTGTTGTGTTACACAAAATTTAGAAGTTCATGAGATTTTTCAAACCTAGGTTTTCTTGTATGCACAAAAGTTTGAGGGTTTTAATATGAGGAGACATTTAAAATCTAATTTTTTATTGCTTTGAACCATGCAATCCGACACATTTGTTTTCAAACCAACCCCAGAACCAACATATCAACACTTTGAAGTTCGTCATGGTGGTAAATTTACTGAACCGAGTACATATATATGGGTGGGAATGTGGAAGTGGTTACTATGCAAGAGGATGAGATTTCTATGGGTAGGTGATGGGAGTTGTTGGGAGACTAGGATATGAGCCCACAAGCAGTATATTCTGGTCAAAGTTCGAAATACATGTTGATAAGAAAAGGTATGAATTGATTGGAGACATAGATATGAATGAAATGTTGAATGTCTATAGTCTTAATGATTGTATTCAACTATATATAGTTGATGGTGTTCCCCCATTAGGCATTCTAACTCCAAACGGTGAACTTGTTCATGTAAGAGAAGAGTTTGAGTGATATGTAGTTCAAGGTGACAAGCAGCAACCAGATGTTGTATATGTCACTCCACACGAGTAAGCTAATTTCTCTAAGAAAACTAAAGAGAATGACAGAAGGAAGCTACAAAGAGTTGAGAAAATTCAAGATACATAACCTGATGTAGAAACTAGCTTGGAGGCAGAAGTAGAACCTGGTGTACAACTTGCTAGTGTGGATGCAGACGTGGATGTTCATGTGGAAGCTGATGAGAGGGGGAGGAGAGGGGGCTCGTGCGGGTACCAATGTGGATGTGGGGGCTAATATGGAAGTTGATGAGGGGGCTCGTGTGGATGCTGGTGTGAAAGATGGTGATGAGGTCCCGGGTTGGTTGCGGCACGTGACTTTCGAGTAAGATGGTGAAAGTGAAGAGTTAGTTGGACGTCATAAGCAGATTCAAATTATGAACCTGATGAAATATCAGCAACAACTGAAGAATATGTCGATGGACCAGCTCTTGAAGACCTTGATGATGATGAGTTCGTAGAAGACTAAACAGAAGCATAAATTTGGCAAAAAAAAAACGGAAACCACATAAGCCTCTTATTGATAAAGTAAAATCGAAGGCATACGAAGTTGGGCGACCCAGTGTGGGAATCAAATTCGAACATAAAGGAAGTTCTGCTGGGGTTGTACTCAACCTTTAGGGACCCGGACGTTTTTTGTTTGGTGTTCAAGTCATACGCCGCAAAACAAGGATTTGACTATGAGTTTCTCCACAACGAGCCTTGTAGGATAATCATAATGTGCTTGGAAGAAGGTTGCAAATTTTGGTGTTGGTGCTCGAGGATTGAAGAATGATCGGTTATGAAAATACGAACATGGAATGGCGAGCACAGTTGTTGCTTTGCGATGCTGAAAAAGTGAATTACTTCTAATTTTATTACCATCAGGTTAGGAATTAATGTTATCACAATTTATATTTCGGAAAAATATAATTTGTCAAAGCTAATTAGTTTTCTGAAAAATATTTGTGCAAAATTAAAATTTTTAAGCAAGTCAATTCTTAATGTACAAATACCTATCTGAGATTCGGATGATAGAGAAAATGAAGGAAAACTCCTTCGAAGTATAGTGCAAAAGGAATTAGGGGTTACTGACGCAGCGAGTCTGCATGGGTAAACATGGTTGATAATCACCACACAAATTTTAATCCAGAAACTTAGTACAAACTCAAAAGTTTGGAAGAAAAATAGTTTATTATAATAAAAGTTGTTTCCACGATAATAACCAAAAACTTTTTAAATAGTACTATCTTAACCTAAACCTAAATTAAAAAGAAAAATTCTAAATAGCCCAAAACCTAATCCAAAAAGAAGACTAATATCAAAACCTAACTCAAACCTAGTCCAAAAAGGAGATTAACACCAAAACCTATTTAATCCAAAACCTAATTAGAATAGGATATACTGAAATATATTTAAAATTTGTAATTAATCAAAGCCTAAATTTCAAATACTTGTTGTTGGTCGTAGCGGAAGGGGGAGGGAAGAAATAAAGATTACATTCATCCAAAATGAAAATAAAACCAAGACCAACAAGATCAAACTTGATCATGCTCAAGAACCATGCATGCAAGAAAGATAAGAGAAATTTACCATACTTTATCCTTGGTTCATCAAACCTTGATGTAGCCTTCTTGATTAGCACAAAATAGTAATCTAGACTTGAACCCAAATCAAATTTGGGATGCCTACGTACCCCCATTGGAATGGGGATCAAAGTCCACATAGTTCGTCTTTGATCCTTCCTCCACTTGAACTTGAAGCTCTTGACACCTCTCTTTCTTGGCCCATAAATGTCTAGCTTATTGTCCTCGTGTTGGATGTCTTGGAAGCTCTCTACTCTTCTTGTACCTTTAACTTTTCAGCAAGAACTTCATGAGAGACAATCTC
>JAYMTP010007831.1:0-10627 GCA_036897365.1 Geranium brycei | reverse complement strand
TGATTCAAATTTAATTTTAGATTTGGGGGCATAATTGTAATTGCATCTTAAATATAAACCAAATTGAACCAGAGATACACAAAATTGAACCAATTCAATTTATGGCTTCTTAAACTAAGGGTAGTTTAGGCATTTTAGAGGTAGATTGTCACAAAAAAATTTGTCAGGGTACTAAAAAAAAGAAAAAAATAATAATTAAGTTATGAAAGTGTCATTTCGCTATAGTTAGGTGTAACAAAGTGTCATTATCCCTTACTTTTATTTTTATCATAGTTTTTGTGTTGGTTCTTATCATGATGAGAATTTATTAGTCCAATAACTAATCACTAATTTATATATTATTAAGCTCACACCCTCCTCTTTGTGCTTGTTCATCTCAAGAATGAGCTAGGCATTGTATTATAATAGTAATCAATAGAAACGTGTTTAATTATTTATCGCTGTTTGTTTTAGAGAAGAGATGGGGTATATTATAGAATAATTCTTAATCTCTGTCTTTTTCTCGTAATGATACTTAATTACTCCCACCAAAAAAACCTTCATTGCTGTTAAATAATTAATAACTAGATCCAGCCACGCGCGTTCACTTAACAACACTAATTAATTACTTTATTTTAGATTAAAGTATAAGTAATTTTCAAAATATGGTCCTCAACAAGACTCCTCACGATTGGAGCTCACATTATTTGTAGAGAGCACTGGGTTCCCAACCACGTCTGGATGGATAAGAATTAAATGATAAAAATTAGGCTAATAATGTAATATTCAAAATAAAATTTATTTTCGGAATATCTACTTCTACAGACCATTATGGGCATCTCTTGGTTGAAAAGATGAAACATTCTTCAAACTTGCCTCGTAGTAATCAGGGTCGGCCCAACAATTTTGGTGCCTACAGCGAAAGTTATAGATGAAGATGCATAATAAAATATTGTCTCATTATAAGTCATTCTAAGTACACTTATGCGAATTTTTCAAGAGAAGCAGTATAAATGTCATCCTCAATATAAACTATCATAACTAGATCTACCATGCAATCTAATTTTGTAGCCTATGACAAAATCGGTAATGCCAAGCGACTAAGAAATGCCTATATTCTTGAATAGTCAAAGTTTGTTCCTAGTACATCGAGACAGCTTGACGCTATTGTTGTAGGAGAGCAATAGTTCGCCAGAGCACACATACACGCGGTGCTACTCCTTATGTGAACCGTTGCCCCAAATCTTCTCAAATTTCTTGGGATAAGGAGGCATGAACAGTACCGTCTCGTAACACTTTGTATAAGGAGTTTAATATTTCAGCCACGCGCATAAAAATAACAGTGTCACTAAACAACACTGTTTACTTTATTTTAGATCGAAAGTTTAAATAATTTTCAGAATATGGTCCCCAATAGAATATTCTAAGGACTTGATTTTGAACCAGGTTGGATGGATGGGGAAGAGTTAAATGGTGAATAGAGTTGATGATGTATCATTCAAAAAAATAATTTAATTTTTGGAATATCTACTTCTACTGACCATCACGAGCATCTCTTGGTTAAGAAGATAAAAGATTCTTCAAACTTGCCTTGTAGTAATTAGGGTCGGCCCAATAATTCTCGGGACCTAAAGTGAATATTATAAATGAAGAGCATAATAAAATATTCTCATAAATCATTCTAAGTACTGTTCAATACAGTGTAGTGCGAAATTTTCAAGAGAAGCAATATCAGTGTCATTCGTAAGATAAACGATCATAATTAGATCCACCATGCAATCTAATTTTGTAGCCTATGACAAAATCGGTAAAGCCAAGCGACTATAGAATGCCTTTATTCTTGAATAGTCAAAGTTTGTTCCTGTAACATGTATGGAATATTGTGATAGTCAACCAGAAAGTTTGATGTATAACGGTACCAATCGACATACGAATAATCGATTTAACACTGTTGAACAACTGATCTCAATCAGAATTGTCTAAATTTATTTTGTGATATCAATCGATAACAAAGTGGATCAACTAACAGAAAGATTAAAATAAATCAAGTTGATGAAACATCGGAAGCAATAAGACCTAAGCCAGTGAATATTTAAGGCGTTATGTGAAGAAAAACCCAACCTAGTTGCATAACCTTGTAAGATCACTTTGAGGGTTTCAATCCCAGGTTCATTCATTCGATGTAAAACAGTGACAAAAAAAAACAAATAAGGCAAAGCTATATTTTTCATGATTATTCGTGTATCACGAGGTTGAGCAAAAGAAATCATTTATGTGAGAGTGAAGTGTGTCTGCTTCAAAGGAGACTCCATGGATTAGTTCTTTTAATTAATTGCATAATTAAGAGATGTTCATGACCATAGTGAACATAACCATAACCATGAAAACAAAAAAAAACGCCGTATTTTACACCGATCACAGTGCTAACTCTCAGTACACAATCGAATTGACTAGAACCCCAATTTGCAAAACTCTAACCGCAAACAATTGAAATAGGCACTTACCTCTTGTAAAAATTCGGCCAAGCTGTAAGTAGAATTCTTAAATTACATGAATAAACTATAATGAATTCTAACATAAATTTAAAGATCTTTAGGATAAATGATTTTCCCATATTCATAAAAGAATCATACTAAACACATATTGAAGATCTTGAGAATCCATGCAATTCCCTATAAAATATATAAACACACTTACTTGAATCCATGATGACTTGAATGTGTAGAGAATTTATTTCTCTCTCCCAAACTTCATCATTATTCTTTATCTACATTTCTTTAATGGAATAGAAATATAGTGTGGGTAAGGGGAAGAGAGAACCAAAAACTCTGAGAATAGATATTTTATTTACACTCTATCGACTAGACCATTTGGACATTCATACCGCTTACTTTGGAATTAATCATATTCATTCACTCATGCCTTTTCATCAAATAGTATATATTTTCATCAACCAATAGGAATTAATCATGATTAAATTCATTATAAATTTAATGGGTTACAATTCAAAAATTAAATGAAATAATAAGATTAAATGAATTTAAGCTTACACAAGCTTGGAGAGAACGACCACCCGGCAAGAATGATTGTTGAGGTGAGAACGACCGGGTCGTTGAGGCGAGGCGACTCGGGAAAAGAGGCACGCTGACTAGGGGAGGAGATTCAGGCAAGTCGGAGAGTTTTTCGAACTAAACCCGATTATGCAATTTAAAATATTCGGATATATTTTTAAATACCCGACTAAGACTAGTGCTAGTCAGGTGTCCCTGATCATGTAACCGTAACTCAACGCTGCCAATATTAATTAATGAATAATTTTTGAAAAGTCATTTAAAAAATTAAATAATATCAATATCAATTCAATTAAGAGGTAAACAAATGAAGAAGTATAAATTTTTACTTGCAATAATTTTCTTTAACGTACAAGACTATAGAATTTTAATAAAGAAGTCTATATATCGTGTGGCAATATAAATATATATAAATCTCAAACTAACTTTTAATCATCGTGGTATAATTAGCCCGCAAGAAGTTTCCATCACAAATTTAAATAACCCATACCATTTATGAGATTCAAACTTACTCAATTGAACTAACACATATATGGGTACATGTAAACGGTCGAGATTTTATATATTTAGTTGAGCTCGATTTATTAATTAAAAATATTCAATTTAATCCCGAAATATAACTTATTTAACAAGTGGTAAGGAGCTCACACTAACATATGTGAGATTCTGAGTTCAAATCTTGGTACATACATGTTTTCTTCTCGAATACTGACAAAGGGGTTAAAAGATCGATAACACGGTTCCCCGAAGGTCGGTTCAGAACAAAAGATTTTCCTGATTCGCTGATCAAAAAATTTAATAAGTGAGTCAAGCTTGAACCTAACATATTACAACAAATAAATCGACTCTTTTAATATTTGAATGATTATATTGTTGAGTTCATACAATTGAAATATAATTTTAATTTTCAGTCTGGATTAATTGTATGGACTGAATCATCTTATTTTTCAGTCACACTAGTTGTGAAGCCCAAAAGTCATTTTCTTATGGGGGCTATCTTTCAAATGTCATTTTCTTACAAATGAGGGTTCTTGTTTTAAAATTTCTAACCATAGGTGATTGCTTATGATCAACAGGGCATAACTGAGCTGACTGATATAGCCAATGTGCAGTTGTCTATGGTTTCGGTCAAATTTTGTGACCGTTGGTAGACAACGATATGATTGTTGCCTGAACTATACTCGACTAGACCAAATAGTAGTTTAGTCATTTCAAGTTTCTATTAACAGAGTTTACATAAATGACCTAAACCGATAGTTAGTCATGTCCTAAAAGTAAGAAGAAAAAAAGCTAAAGTATCAAAGTGTGAATTAATTGTAATAAACTGTCATTTTCTCTTAATTATATTCTTACAGAAATGCTAAACAATTAGAAAAATTACATCATATCATCATTGATTAGTTTCCTAAACTTTCGCAGACACCACACAGAAACTCAAATTCAACTTCAATTCCTAAAATTTATATAAACACATTTAAGAGAGACCCAAATGGTTAATTCGAGAACACTTTGAATTTTTTACTTGCCAATTTCATTATTTTTAACGGAAGTTACCATATATGTAACTTTAAAATAGCCAGGGTATATAAACAAATTTAAGTTGGGCACTGAACTCGAAATCGTGCATACTTGGATATAGTGAACTTGAATTATCCCTTAATACTAGTTGTATTGATAATAGATTATCGATGGATATACGAGATTGTGGAATAACCCTGCATCGTATTTGGATTCATTTCGACAATTGTGGCAATTTCTATATAGCCACACCTGAGAACACTGTCTAATAATTCTCTATGAATGAATTAAAACCACACAACCCTAATTATATTAGAAATACATAACTAATTACGATATTTATGATTTAGACGTCCCTTATCAAATCATAAATGAACCTAAAACCTCCGCACATATTTTCTTATCACAATTATATCCATTGTGTTCAAAACTTTACAGTCCTTTGTTGAAAATTTTCCAGCAGACCATTCCTCGAAACGACCAACCGCTAGTTTGGCTAAAGATTAAAAAGATAAAAAAGAAATACCAAATATGATTACTCTTAGAATATGTCGTTTTCCAAATAACTATTCTTAAAAAATTATCCCAAAAGACAATGAGACATATATATAGTACAAATGGTGGGCACGAGAGATGCTTATACTAATTAGTATAATAGTGCTCATGCAAAACGCGATTCATTGTTTAATTTTGTTTGATGAATTGGTTTATTATACAATAACAGTCTCTGTACATGCATTATTAATTGTCATTGTTCTAGTAGTGATAGTTAATCACATGAAGAAAGCTTAAATACTACTTAATTAGGATAATAACTAGCTAGATCTGCAAAATATGTTCTCTAGTAGTTAAAATAATTGTTTGTGTGTTACACGATATAGTATCAATAATTAAAGTACCATTATTCCCTGCCCCAGAACATATGTCCTGCCCCTTGGGTCTAAATTCTAATAATTTGACCAAATGTCACGTGATATGTTTTGTAGATCTAGTCGATTATCTTAAGGAGTAATTAAGCTTTCTTGATGTGATTAATGACAAAATTACGAGTTAAACATGAGTTAATCCATAAACATAAATTGAATAATTAAATCAAACAACCGTGCATATCGTTAGTTGCGAATCCAAAAAATTTTGTAAGCGGGGTAAAATTTCATACAAAATTTTTAATTTCATTAATGAAATAATTAATTGAAAATATAATTTTAATAATAAAATAATTAATAAATTCATATAAAAAACTAGTTTGTGTTTGATTATTTATTTTTTAGTAGAGTTCAAATTAACTTTTCATGTATATACAAATACGAAACAAACCGGTTCGTGAGCCTAACAAATCTAATAGGTTTGGCTCAGTCTCAACATATTTTTGCTTAGAAATTTAAAAAATTTCAATAAGTGATAAATTATAATAAACAAAATAAAAAATAATTTAACTAATATAATAATTAGTAAAATTGAAATAATTTTGATCCAACATTAATAAATATACATGTATTACCACCATGAGTTGACCCAGTGGTTAACGGTGTTGTTAAAAATTCCCTCTGGACTTAGGTCTAGGGTTTGAATCTCATCATGGTATTCGGAGAAGGTTTTAATAATGTATTTAGTGGTATTTGGAGAAGATTTTAATAATGTATTTAGTTAATTTGTGTTTGTTTGTATGTTTATCAGCTATTGCGTTGATCGCTGTCCGACTTAAATGAATGAAATATTTTTCTTTCAAAAGAATAAATATACATGTACTGGGACTTTTATATTTTATAATAAACCCCATCGATCTCACTATTCAACAAACAAAGAATAGTGACCAGCTCATTTGTGAGATAAACAAGTATAGGCACGAGTGTTGAAATCAAACAAGATAGCAAATAGAAAATTAACAAAGAATATATACATATTCATGCATGTGAAGCTTAATAAGCATCTATAGTACACAGTACACACCATTTGTTTCTTTATCTTTTTAATTAAACCTAGATCCAGGCCATGCGCGTTGTTTTCTATAATAAATTATAAAATAATTTATGTAAAATTTTAAGGTGACTAGAGAAAATAACAAAAGTCATAAAAAAAATTATAATCATTCTCATCTATTTTTTGAGCAACCAAACCAATCAAATATAGAACAAAAAATAGCATTAACGTTCATAGAAGAGAAATCAAGCAAATATCAAGAAACTGAAAATTAGAGATAAAAAATATCACCCGAAAAGAAAACCCAGTTTTGGACCTTGGTCGTAGATCGTGACATAGAGAATGTCGTGTAGATGATCCTCCATCATTTCTCCCCTGAAAATCAACATGAAGAATTAGATCGTATAATTAAATGCATCAAAAAATTTATCGAAATCTAATGACTGGGGAAACTAACCATTCCTGAGCTTGGCGTGCACACCAAACTTCAAATGGACCTCAAACAGTTATTATCAAGATTGAAACTCTGATCAGTAAGTTACAATAAATCTTCATGGAGGCTCGGGCTCTTGATTGCTACTGTCTTAAGTAATTTTCAGCTCTGTTTTTTGATGGCTCGCTTCTCAAATATCCTCATATTCCTCATTAACTGCAGACTTTATTTATCTTAGCATCAGTTTTTATTTATCTCATTCTCAATTCTCATAATTTCAATTTCTCATTCTTGAGAGAAAAAAATACGTACATATCAAACGTATGATCTGACGGTTGAGCTTACCTTATCTTATTACAATTGTTATGATCCATAAAAACATTCCATTAATACTAATTATTGAGATTAACATTTTAAACAACAAAACTCCAATTTATGTTCAGTCGAGAAGGATATATACAAGCAGACGGGACAAACTAACGGTGACATGTGTGTGGTTATATTGATAAAATAAATGACTGAAACTAAAACATGTTATTAATAATAAATAAATTTATTTTCACAAGTTATATATTTGGTTTTCATTGACAGTTCTATCTTAATAATTAGATGTTTATTTTTTCCAATCAAATGACTTCTAGATTTCTACCACAAAAATAATCAGCACTAGTCAAATTTAAATTTAACCCTTCTCCCAGTCTTTTTATTCTTTTGCTAGGCAATTACATTCAAATTTTAACATGATGAGAACACATGCAAAAATAATAATAAAAATAAAATAGATGAATAAATAATGAGCCATGCTCGGCACATGTAATATTAATTAATATGCGAGAGTAAGAAATTGAAGATTCTCCCATAGAACTTTGTGTATTATAAACGAGTCATGCACATTTCTAAGATGGCGTGAATTCAAGAACTTATCGTCTCGGGCGTGACATAAAAAAAATAGTTACGAGTGCGTTTATATTCGAAATGGTATAATAATATCAGTCCAAACATAAACATTTATTTACGTCACATGCACATAATTTGTCGAGCTAGTCGATTGTTTAAGTAGTAATTAAGCTTCCTTAATTTGTGTCATTAATTATCATTGTGGGAAAAGCGACAAAAGTAATAGGCACGTACAATAAAGAGTATTATTATTCGAAATACAAACGGGGGGTTTTGTCCAAAGTGTCCAAACCCATCAGATATGCGTCCATTTCTCGCTAGGCTCCCATCGCGCGACACGTGTTTAAACGCGTATTAGAGAAGAGAAAGTGCCAACTGATAGAGTTGTGAGGATATTCGTGTAATTTTGTTGGCTCGACGGTTGACCTAACCAAGGAAATCGAATTGGAGCTCGATTTTGTGGATTATTGTGTTGCTGTATATGACTCTTGCTTTAGAGATCTCTTTTGTGCTGCTTTGATTCCATATTTTCACTTTGATTTAGCCAGAAACGATATACATGTGTGTGTTCTTCGTTTTTTCCTCTCGAGATCTCTTCTATGCAGCTTTGAGTTTAGATTTCAGTTTATTTTAACAGAAACGATATACAAGTTTGTGTTCTTCATTTTTCATTTAGAATCAAGTTATTTATTTTGGGTAGTCTATAATAGAATGGCTCGCTTGGAGGAGATCATGGGAAGTGAGGACAGAGCTCAATTTGATGTTATCTTATATGTTCAATGTGGGGAAGAGGATCGAGAGTTTGATGTGGAATATTTAACCACACGAGTGAAATATTTCACTATCAATGTGGAAAACTTATTGAACACATGAATGTAACAATATTTAGAAGAAGCAGTTGATTTATTCAAATTGTGAAAGTCTCAATTATAAACAGTATAAATATTGAGAAGAAACAGAACATTTGTACCATTTTTGTTTTCGCGGGAAATAGATCGTGCGACCTTATTAGGATCAGTTTATATGGAAACGTATCGACGCAAAAATACATCCGCATCGCGTTAAAATAAGTTGAAATTTCAAAATTACCCATACGGCATTAACTGACGCACTTTTGGCTTCTTTTCCTTCCACGCGCGCTGGATGTGATCCGACGATTGGCATGGGTTCGGACGGTTTGGACAAATCTTTGGGTTTGTAGCGGAGTGCTTCCATATATATAGGGGGGACACTGGGTGCGAACAACCTACATGTCCGAATCCAACGAACATGTGATCCAGCCGTTTGTTTTGCGAGATTAAAACAACGCCCGACCCGACATGTGGCATGCACGCACTGTGCACTTTAGTAAGGGACAGTTCTGTATTTTGCGCAGCAGCGCGCACTGTGCACTTAACCGTTCGCAATAGAAGGTTTAGCTTTCGCAGTACAGCAATGCGCACTGTGCATTAAACACCCCACATCAAACATTACACTGCGAAAGCTAAACATTCTACTGTGAACATTTAAGTGTACGGTGTGCGCATGTTGCATGTCGCACATTGTTTTAATCTCGCAAAACGAACGGCTGAATTACGTGTGCGGACGGATTCGCATTTTTGTGGTGTTCACGAGAGATGCTCTTTAAGCTTGCCATGAATATGTTTTTACATTATTAATTTGCTATCTACTATCTTATTTCATTTCTTATACTTGTTAATCTCAAGAATGAGCTGGTCCTTATTGTATTTTATACTTGAGTATAATATAGTACTCATGCAAAAAACGCACTTCATTGTTTATTTTGGTCTGATGAATAAGGAGATTTGGTTTATCATATAATAACATTGTTGTCTTAGTGATAGTAAATCACATGAAGAAAGCTCAAATACTAGTTAGGATACTCAACTATAGATCTGCAAAATATGTTCTCTAATAGTTAAAATATTTGTATGTCTTACACAATGTATTATCAATTATTTAAAGTACCATTATTCCCTACCTCGGAACCTTTTTTTTCAGCCAAGGGTATATATTGCATTACAACAAAACAGAGCTTATCACTCTCACTACGAGGGAGAGGGCAAAGTCACAATTACAAATACTATAAAACTGAAAAAATGGAAGTATTGATATATTGAAACTGAGGTAATTGAAAATTGAGGATCAAAAAGAAATTAAATAAATTGTGATTAATGGAGAGCTCTGAAGGTCTCACCGACAAATTCTTCTGGGCTCGGTATATACAATCAGAATCGAAAAGGTATCTGAAAGAGGGCTGCAAGTCCCTGGGCAATTCATGCAATCAGACTCAGACACAGACCAACCCTATCCACAGCCCCCAAATTCAAATGCAAAACCCAGATCGTGAACCTGAAACATCATCCTCAGAAACCATGCCCACCCAAAACCCTAGGCCAACCCACCCGTAGGAAGACGAAACGTGTCTCTCGAATACTCACCCAATCAATGAACCAAACCCACAACTTCCCATCTCAGCACTACCACCAACTTCTCACATCCCCACTCTCAATGCATCATCCTCAACCTCGTACCCAGCAACCAATCAAATAACTTCAACCATAGTCCCTGAAACCCAAGTAGATTCACAGCGAATTTATGTCCCCAATTACAGAGAATGTGCCAAAAGAACGTGGGAAATCTGCAAGGAATTAGGAGTTAAACGTGATGTTATTACATTCATATTGGCTCATCTTTTAGGCAACAGGAAATGTCGTACGAAATGTCGAGGACATTCTCTGCAACATTCTACGCGCAGAAGGCAGAGCGCAACAAGGAAAGTATCGGCATTCGTCTAAGGAAATATTCA
>JAYMTP010007830.1:0-10627 GCA_036897365.1 Geranium brycei | reverse complement strand
ATTGTCAAATCCGCCCCGAACCCGCCCCATTGCAATCCCTAGCTTTTGGAAAGTTCATGAAGTATGTTGTCAAGTGGTACTTTTGAATATATACAACTTGAGTTACTTTTTGTCATGCAATTGCAGATTAGAGAAGCCAGGCACCAAGGTATAGGGCAGTGTCTTATCCGTGAATACAGAATGGTTTGCCATGTCATGCTGGGAGATTATAGCAAGGATTTTGTTGAGGTTTCTAAGCTGACTCTACTTGCTTACTACTTCTCTACTTTCTCAGTCTTGAAAAATTACATGAAATCTTACTTTCTCATGTAGGGTTGCAGAGCTATACTGTTTGATAAGGATAAAAACCCAAAGGTTGACATGTTTTTTTTCTCTCTCTCTACACACCCTACTTTATAAACTTTATGAATTCCCCAAATATATGTTTCTACCATATAGAGAAGGTAAAAATGACTGTTTTATTCTTTTTGGCACAGTGGGAGCCCTCAAAATTGGAGTCTGTAAGCGATAAGATGGTTGATTGGTACTTCTCAAAGGTGGACAACGAAAAATGGGAAGATCTTAAGCTTCCCCCAAGATCAAATTTGCCTGCATCCGCTATCGCAAAACTTTAAGAGTCACTGTGGTAAGGATAAGGTTTGGGGTTTTATTTTATCAGACAGAAATTGTTGTAATTAGTTTTGCCACCCAATAGAATATATAATTGGCACAATATTGGCATGATTTAGTAATAAGTGCCAAATAGTTTCTGAGTGTATCATGGAATTGTATATCCAAAAGAGATATGATAAAGTTGGGGCGGCATGCTTATTTGGAGAAATTTCGTCCCTAGGGAATAAAGAAAAAAATGTTTATGAACAAAATAATTTGTTTTTATTGTTGCTGCTCGGTTTAACGAGGGTAAGATCCGGTGAGAATATTCTACGAAGGTCCAATTGAGTTCTTTCTAGTTTGACTAGAGAGAGTGAACAGTAAGATGTTAGTAATTGTCTTGAGATGTGAGCTATGCAGAAAAATATGTGATTGGCCTAAATGTTCTAAGTTGAGCTGCTCGACACATGATTATGATGATATTGTCGGCTTCGGGCGAGCGGGTCTAATCAGGACCAAATGATATAGACTAAGATAAAGACAACAGATGTTGTGACAACAATTTTGACACAATTGAAGACAATTCTACTGTGTAGAACACTTGTGACATCTGGTACGATAAATTTGAATCATGCGCATGTCTATGCAAGTAGAGGGTGTGTTTAATTCATAAAAAGAAGGTACAAGGAAGAAAGAACACTATGTGTAGTATCTTAATATCCAAGTTACAAGATTTCTTATTTTCTAAACTGTTCATTAACATCTATTTCGGTCGAGAAACAGACAGGATTTCAGACTATCCATAATACAACTACGCGAGGATTTCTGGCATTCAACCTTACCTATCTCACAGCACAAAGCAGAAGATGTCAAGGGGTTCAACCTGGTTTTCAGTACCACTGTCAGAAGGTATGTGAAACCGCAAACTAGTTCAGGGAGTCCTGAATCACATTAGGCTTAAGGGTTGTATCACAAGGGTGAGGGATTAGCCGATACACTTTGTACATCGAGAAATAAGAAAATATTACCACATGCAGGTTCACACGACCCACCCCAAACGTAAGAATGTTACGTGTACAATTGAGTTAATTGGTACACATAATATAAATTATCAGTTTATGTGATGTAAACAAGAATGTGTTAATCTCCACCACTGCAAACTCAATATTTATGTACACGTGTCAGATTATATTTGAACGAATAAACATTGTAGTATTTTTAATAAACTTCATATTTGACTCGGCTTAAACACACAATTTCATTCCCAAACATTGATTCATTGAACATATATAACATGAATTAGACGCTTAAAAACGTCTAAGTTAAAGGCATCCAAAATGGTCAGCTGGCCTTTACCTTGTTATTTACACCAAAAATGTGCTCCAATCTTCGGACCCATCTTCACATTTAACACCCACTACCAACTCTCATATACTTCCACCAACAACCTTAAAAAATAGTAGTAATTATCATATCCATCTGCAATGCAATAATGTCGAGGATTCCTCGTCTTTCCGCTAGCCTCCCGTCTTCTTCCAGCCAATCCACCACCGACGTCAGAACAAGAAAACCGAACAAGGAGCTTCCCAAGCAAGATGATGACAAGACATCATCGAGCCCCTACTACAAGGGCCTCACCGACTCTTCCCTAGCTCTCAACAATAAGAGTGATCATCATGCTCCTTCCGTCAAGTCCTTCAATTCTATTATCATTGATAAGATAATGAAGTTGAGGTTGAGTTCTTGCTTCGGCTTCAAGAGTAACAAGAAACGTGATATCCCTCATCGCCCTGTTTCTTTGGGTTCCTTGTTGGCATCGCCCAAGATGACGTTGGTCAAGGAGGTGACAACCTCTGCGAAGCCTTTGAGGGGAGGAGTTAAAAGGGAGCATGAACATGAAGCTGAACCAATTAGAACATTATCGGTGCCCAATAAAGTTGGCGGGTACAGTTGGGCAGACAAATATCGGCCAAGGTCTCTCACTGAATTCATCTGCAACCGGGACAAAGCTGAATACCTCAAGACTTTGGTCAGTTTTCTCTTTTCTTTTACCTATTCACCAATACAAGTTGGTAATCATCTTTGTTCGATGACTAACTCTTTTAAAAGTGCAAGCTGACGGTGGAATGATTGATTATAATTTTATACTCTAGCAATTTTATATATACATCAACCTATCACCTAACTCTTAAGCGAGTTAAGTTCCAATATACATATATTAGAATGTTAAAAGTTTTTCTTTCCGATAAAAGTGCTCACAAATCAGGATGCCTGTAAAGAGGTAGTATCGATATTTTAGGCGTACCAAGTTCATTGGGAAAATGCTCAATTTGAATTGAGTATCCTCACCCAATGTTTTGTTCGTCGGTTAATGCAAGTCAAGAGTCAAGTTGGCTACGATTAAATTTCACGAGACATTGCTCAATGATTCGTCAACTATGACCTAACTAAGATATTTTATGAAAGAAATGTACGCTAGGTATGTGAACCCATACTTGACAAAGCAATGCCAGTTGAATATGAGCTCATAAAGCCGACGTACTTAGAGCTTCCTAGAATGCGTCCGCTATATAAGCTTATACTCGACGGACATTGTTGGGTCGGGTATATATTTTTTAAAATTGTTTGAACCACAACTCGCAACAACTGTTCATAATTTAAAAAAATGGTTTCACCTAAGCAAGCATCCACAGCATGATGAAAGCAATTTGATTATCCAAACCATAACTAAAACATAAAGTAATGTAAAAAACAATAATAACATTCAAAAAGTACTCATACACCTGGTGGTCCACCTGACCACCTGCTTTTTGGCTAACTATAGCCGACATAGCTTGGCCAACATGACATGCAGCTAAACTGTGTGTCGTTATTGTGGAATCTATTAAGCGCATGTCCTATTGGCCAACTACAACTGACACGTAGTTTGGTCACTTGGTTTTTGGCCAACTATATATAGTCGACACATTTTGTTAAACTGCATTAGTTATAATGTTAGTAAAACAATATGACCCTTGGTCAACAATGTGTCTGTTGCCAAGACTATACCCACATGCACTTTCACATGTCCTATTGGGTATGTAAATACGTTAACCATTGATCAAACTTTGTTGACTTGCTCATAATTGTTGTACTATGCAATGTCTCTTTAGGCTTTTTATTATGTTAACCTCTGAAGCTTTCATAGCCGATGCATGACTATTCGGTGCATTGGGTAAGAGTTACAATACCCGAGATATCACCGTGTTCTTCGGGTATGATATCAGATAGCCGGTGTACAGAGTGACGTGCGTAGAGTATCTGATATATATACCTGATCACGTAATTGGCGCGGGGTATCATGATCATCTGCTACGTACAAGTTCGCCAACCATTGGAATTGATTGGCCTATGCCTTAATCATGCATTTATTTAATTGGCCTATGCCTTAAATTATCAAGACCGCCACTCGGCATTGGAATTGACCTAATCTTGAGTCGAGCTTTATTATCTCGGGATAAGTTTCGACTCAAGACCGCAATGAACCCAAAAATCTTGGGGAAAGCGTTTTCTACGGGCGCCAAACTACGAGCCCTAACCCTCAAGGCTAAGACCAACTATGGCCAAATCTCGTAAATCTTTACTTCAATGTCTTTACTACTTTGTTCCCTACCTTCCTTGACGGTGGAATGGAGGTTGAGGAGCTCCTAAAACTTTCAAAAGGTCTTCAATGGAAGTTTCGGACCAAGAGGAAGTTGTTTTGGAAGTGGTGGGTGAAAGGATACCCAAAAAGTGAGGCTATGGTTGACTAAAAAACTAAAAAGTAGCGTGTCTTGGACCCTGTCCCGGACCGGGACATGATCCAACAAACTTCTTGAAATTTCTCCTTAGTGTAGAGCATTAAAATCAGTCATTCATGATAAATTATGTGCCCAAAACGGAGCTCGAATGAGAAATCTACGTCACCCAAAAGTTTCAGCTATCCTCCATAATTCTTTTAGGCGATTTTTTGCTCCTTTTCTCCACTTTTTGCCCTAAAACCTAAAAAAATGGCACACAAATAATCACGACATAAAATGCACAAAAAACATAAATCCGAAATTTGAGGAAAAATCAAGATAGACGCGGGTAAAAGGCTCGATCCTAGATCTGAATGGACTCGTATCAATAACTATCCCCAACTATATGCTGTTTCCATATAAATACACCCAACTACGATTTCGGTCATTCAACTACACTAAAGTCGTATAAATTTTGACCCGTCAATTTTTTTATGAAAAATGTTAATTTTGAAAGTGAAAAGACAAAAATGCCCTTGATAAATATTTGAATTTTCAAATCATGTCATTTGGTCTGTTTGGGGTGATGTGGTGTGTTGTTTGGAGGAGGAGAGGACGGCGTGCTTCTCCGGCGAGACTGGCGAGGACGACATGCTTTTCCAGCGAGACCCTCAAAGCTTCTAATCAAAGAATTGGGCCCATAATCAGTCATGATATAACCCATATACTTCAACTAAAGAAAAACACATATCACTCTATCTAATTCACCAATTGAACACAAAATATAAATCAACTTCACATAACTCTCAAGCCTATACTCATACCTCTTTTGCTTGCTGACCAAGAATAAAAGCGCAAACCGACTTCAGGTTTTTGTCGAAGCTCGGCGGATTGCAAAACTAAAGAGACGAAGCTCGGGGTATTTTGGGGTTTTTTTGAAGAGACCCATCATTAATGTGACGACATAGAGGTCCGAGGAGCGCTCCAAGTCTCCCCAGATTTACTCTTCCATATTCTCACAATTTCTCTCCAATTTCAATCCTCGCAGAAACTACGCTCATCGTAGCCCTAACCTAACTTCGTTACGAAGCCGAGAGCTATGGTCTGGAGCTTCACTTGGTATTGAGATAAGCAAATTCAACAATTCTAGGTCTTAGATTGGCATGGGTATCTGGGTTTTGGTGAAGCTTTAAAGATTTATGCGAACATGGAAAGGGTAGAGGAAGATTGAATGTGGAGAGAACCGAGGTTGGCGAGCTTCAACAGACAGGTGGTGAGGATAGAGAAAGGAATGGTAGGTTTTGAAAATTTGATTTTTACTTAGTGGCATTTTTATCTTTTCACTTTCAAAATTATTATTTTCCATCCAAAAACTCAACGTGTGGGAATTTATGAAAAATTAGTGTAAGTGAGTGACCATAATCATAGTTGAGTATACTTATATGGAAACATCGTATAGTTGGAGAATGTTATATATACTTTTACCTATAATATATGTAGATGTGAGAGAGAGACTTTGTATTGAATGTGATATAATGTTCATTACGGTGTGGTATAACACTTTTTCACGTTACTACGGTGTACTATTTTAAGGGTCAATTCAGCACGGAGAACTCTTTTTTGTGTCACATTTACCATAATACTGTTAAAACTGACGGAGAAGTTGTTTGAGATATTTTTTAAGAAATACCCAATCTGCCCTTATATTAAAAATAAAAACCGTGGTGACACTGTTCTTCTTCTTTGTTTTGCGTCTTGATCTCCGGCAAGCTCACGACGGCCATTGCAAACATCAAGGAGATGCAACCCAGCTCCATGTCTACTAGCAACCTTCATTTAGCAACCTTCATTTAGCAAATCAATTTTATCACACAACCCTAACTTAACCTTTAATTAATCAATCAAACAAGTAGAAAATCAATTTTCGAATCCACAACCCTAAAATCGTAACCAAAATCAGTAATAATAAGCAAATCGAGTGTGAGAATCGTTATAAATGAGAGGAGGCAATGAGGTGACGACAAGGGAGGGGCAGAGGAGGCAAGAGTTTTGGTGCAGACGCCTTGTCGGACATGCTAGATGCCTTATTCATATTTGCAGATGGTACAAAGCTCCCTCGCCGCCCCAGAAAACCCCGAGAGGCCTTGGCCAGTTCCAACCCAGAAACCCCGAGAACCCACCTCCAGAGTGCCACCATCGGGCTTTCGACCGAAATCCGTCGAGATTCAAATCGTTTGTGCTTGTCTCGAGTGCCACCGATGAGATGAGCTCGACTGAAGCCAAATCAGAAAAACTCCCAAACCTTTGACTCCGATTTCACCGCCATAGCTCTCTCCCTTCCAAATCTGGCTTCAAACGCCCTCTTTCGATCTCCGCCACCTCCACCTGCAGGCCACCGGACTCGCTCCTTCGAGTTGGAGATACTATGTTGCCATGGCCGGCGGACACGGTCGGCGAACACGGTCGTAGTACTCCTCTCATGGAAAGTCAGTGATATTGAGTGTCTCCGGCGACTGGATCAGAGTTATTCCGCCTAGGCTTCGGGCGACTCCACCGCGTTCATTGGAGATGAAGAAGATAGACCATATGCTTGCTTAAATCAGATGAAGAACACACGATGATGGCATCATCGTGTCTATTTTTAATTTAGTTTTTTAATGTTTTACTTATTTAGAAAAATATTAGTATTGAGGGGTAATTTAGACATTTTATACTAAATTTAATAGAATTATGGATGATGACACATACAAATAGTTTTCTGTATTAAAATGACACTTAAAGTAATACACTGTAGTGACGTGAAAAAGTGTTATATCACACCATACTGAACATGAATTATCTTTATAATTAACTACGGTTTATGCAGATGAAAAGAGGAGACTGTGGTCATTTTATATTTAAAGGACCTCCTGGTGTGGGAAAGAGAACCATGATTTGGGGCATGCTTGGAGAAGCTTTTGGACCGCACCAACTTCAGGCTAGAGAAGATTGTGACACATTTGTCTTGAAGGTAATTAACTAACTTTACACCCTCCCAAAGAAGTCTAATTATATCAGTCTCTCAAACAAAACAAGTCGGTCGATCCATGAGATGACAGGGAAAAGCAACCAAAACTTCATCATCACAAGGAATAGGGCAAGGAGAAAGAGGATCATCAATAAGGGTAAATGTGAAGACTTGTTTGGAACGCGTAGAAGTGAGCGTTGGCGACAACCTAGGATACGAGAAGCTTGTGGAACTCATCAAGGAAGCACAAAAAAACTTGTCTATAAGAGCTTTAAAGAACACCATTGACAACTGCAGAGGTATTTATCCGGCTTTAACTCAGAAAAGAAGAGCTTATTATAATCATATGCAACACTAGTTAAGATATTGATTGTATTTGTTGATGATGTATAAAGCAATAATCATATACGAGGCAGAGAAGATGTCAGAAGAATCGTTGCTGTACATAAGGTGGTTGCTGGAAAGGTATAAGGGCTATAACAAGGTCTTCTTCTGCTGCTCTGATATCTCCAAGCTACATCATGTTAACGCCATCTGTACCACTATCGAGCTTCTTCCTCCTTCAAAACCCGAGGTCCCAACCTTATCCCATCTCTTTTATCTAAAATGTTAAATTGATCGATATAGACTCCAACATGTTTATGAAAAGAAATCATGTCTTACATGTGGAACTCTAGCAGAGTCTCCTTATCCTTACGTGCAAGGTGGATTGAGTTATTCTCCAACAAAGTTCATGTCTAGGATCAAATTCTGATACTATGTTAAATCTCGATTCTTCTAAAATATATGTCTAGTGATGATTGAGTTAATATCTTATAAGTGAGGAGAGGTATATTTTAGCATTCACATCATCACTTCCCAAATATTTAAAGGTCTCCATCGTAGTTTGAATTTGAATTAAGTGGATCGAGTTTGAGCTTGTTATTAAAGTTTGATAGGCATTGAACTTGTTCTCCATCAGTTAATGACCCATATGTTGTTTCACATTTCAATATGGAAAAATGTTAACAATCTACATTCAAAATACACACATTTCATCATCACTTAATCAACATCATGATACCTTCATATGTCAATTCGACCTTTTAAATGAAAAGTGTTGAACAACTGTTGCAGATGTTCATACAAAGTTCGATCGTAATATCTTCATTAACCTTTGGTTGATACATGATCAGATCGTTGAGGTTTTGAAGTTCATAGCTGATAAAGAATCCATAGAATTGCCAATTGAGTTGGCAAACAGGATTGCAGACAACTCGAATAGTAATCTTCGGCAAGCCATTCGTTCCTTTGAGGCAACATCTCGAATTTGGTATGTTATGCTCTACACCAATTCACTTATTGTTGAGAACAACTCACAACGAAAGATTTCACATACAATTTATGATATTTCACTTGTATGCAGCTGCCCCTTAAATGAAGATCAAATGATCTTGACAGGGTGGGAAGATGATATTTCAAATATCGCCAAGAACATTGTTAAGGAGCAAAGCTCAAAACAGTATGCAATACTCCCCATTTTAAATTCAAAAACAACTTAAAAGAAGTTTTTCATAGCTAAAACTATTATTTTCACTTCAAAATGAGAGTGAAAATGTACAATGAATATTATACCGTATTAATCTACTTTATTAATCTTTTGGATCATGAATACGTTCAATTTCTGCTTTTCCCAATAGAATGTTATTCCCAGAAAAGTTTTTAGTAACAAGTTACAATACACATACATATTATTGATGTTCTATACTCCATTGTTATCTAAACAGGCTATACATCATCCGCGGAGAGCTTCAAAACCTCATAGATCACAATATATCCGGTGAATTCATCTGTCAGGTGTATATCAAGATGTTAATTAAGTGATAGATTAATAGAGTCACATATCTTACCATAATTTGATGAACATCGTGACAACTATCTATTAGTTCAAAATATATAGTATTGAAATGTGTCTTTTCTACTTACAATATTTTCACGGATTCAGTAACCCATTTTTAATTAGTCTCACATTTAATATACATGGTGAAACTGACTTTAAGATAGATTTAACAAGTGTTATATATCTATAAAGACTAAGGTCACACCAAAGTAACAAGATCTTTTAAGTATGGGATTGGATATTTAGTCTAATTATGTAAAAATTTACAATTGGAAGTCTCCTGTTGTCCAAATTAAGGTCCTATGGAACTGATGAAAGTCTTGATTATCATGAGCAGTCACTGGTAGAAGAACTGAAGAAGCATTTGGATGAGGAGCATCATTATATAGTTGACGACCTATATGATGAGTACAATGTAATTATATCTATAGTTCTGGGTTTTCTGCAGCATTTCCATTGATATTAATTTCTTATATATAGTACTCCATTCTACATTCAATCAACAGAATGGTGACAGTGAAGCTGAGGACACAGAGCTCAATATTGACCCATCAAACATAAACTGTGATCAGTGCTTTTCCAGGATGGAAGGTAAACCAAATTTATGTACATTACATACAAAACCAAGCTTCAAACTGCATCCAAAACTATTTAATTTAGAATAAAGTTAATTAAATAATGCTAGATTTCATGTGTTGGTTGAGTTGGGGTAGCTTATTTCGAACTATATCTTATTTTTGTTTCATGAAATTGTGGACCAAACCGCAATTAATGTATGAGTTAGATCAGTTGCATTTGAGTTGGTTCAAGATTTGAATCTGCTAGCTATACAAAATAATATATATCATTTATTACTTCCTCCCTTAATTACAAGAAAGCCCAAAACATCTTCCAGCAAACTCAATATCATAATTAGCATCACAGAGGGAGTGAAAAAGGGTCTATGGGTAGATAGGTTTGATGATGTGATTTTCAAAAAATATATCCAAATTAGCTTGTTCCAAATAATATTGGTTAATTTCAATTAAAAAGCAACACAAAAAATAAATAGATTTTGAATTCAAAACAAATAGATTTACCGGTATATATTGAATGAAGCACAAAGTTAGAACCAATAATCAACCAATTCGTTTATAGGCACTGTCCTTGGCCGACAACCCCCTTTTAATCGGAAGCTAAGCCCATCTGCATGAGTTCTATCAACAACCATTTCTTAACCAAATTCTCTCACTTTGTCATTGTCATTGTCATTGGAGTTGCTCGATCTAGTTGGAGTTTCGAATTTATAATGGAGGAAAGGATTTTGGAGTTGTTGACTTTGAATTGAATGCTGAAAATTCTAATTCTGTTAGTCAGACAAGTTGTCACGAACAATGTTGATACAATGTTCTC
>JAYMTP010007829.1:0-10629 GCA_036897365.1 Geranium brycei | reverse complement strand
GCCCGCCTCGTCACCAACCCTTACAAGAAGCTCCTCAAGCCCTCCAGCAGGCCGCCGCTCGTGATCGCCGTCTTGCTGCAGGTGTTCCAGCAGTTAACCGGGATTAACGCGATCATGTTCTACGCGCCGGTGCTCTTCCAGACCGTTGGGTTCGGGAGCAACGCGTCGCTGCTGTCGTCGGTGATTATGGGGCTCGTTAATGTTTCGAGTACCATGGTTTCGGTTTATGCTGTTGATAAGGCTGGGAGGAGGTTCTTGCTTCTCCAGGCTTGTGTGCAGATGTTCATTACTCAGGTACGTGCGTGTTAGAATATAAAACTATAGTTATAGGGCGAAATGAGTTTCGCCCTGATCTGATCGGAGATGTTTGGGGCATTTTTTGCCATCTTGGCATTGTCCCTATTGGATCGATAAATCTGATTTTTATTGGGTTTATAATATTTTGCCTCTTTGTAGGGAGACAGTGAGGTTGGTACATGATGGATTTTGTGATATGTTGCGGCCTCGATCGGATCATATATATATATATATACATGGTCCTGTCAGGTTTAGGGTATCTTACCTCTAAAAATGACAACGAGGTGGGTTTAGTGATTTCAGCCCTGACCTAATCGGTTTAAAGATATTGAATCTTCGTCGGATTCGGAGCATTTGCCTCTCTATATATGCAGGGATGGCGGAAATGAAGCGGGCACATGTCGAGTTTTGTGATCCCGCATCCGTCTTGATCGGATTAGGAATACTGAATTTTCGTTTAGTATGAGGCAGTTTGTCTAAATCAGGATTCTGACCCTACCCCAATCGAATAGGGTTTCTATCAGAATGGAGACATTTTAGGGTTTCTATCAGAATGGAGACATTTTATCGTCCTTACGAATAATTATATTTTATGTCAATGTTGCGTGAATCTTTGACTTGTCTGATCAATCCCCCGACTTAGTCTATGATTAATCTGCTATAATTTTCAATGAATCTTTTAATTCAATTCATTTTTTGATTAATCGATCTTTAACTAATTCTCAATTAGTCTCTAAAAAACTCTTCTCGTCGACTAGCGTCTAGCATTTTTTACAACACAGTTTTACGCTATAGAAAAGATGGGACTATATATACAAATTTAACATGAAATTAATTATTGTTGTGCGTGCAGGCAGTGATAGGAGTGATCCTGCTGATAGACCTGAAGCCGACGGGTTCGCTGCACCGAACGGAGGCGCTGATCGTGGTGACGCTGGTGTGCATATACGTGATGGCGTTCGCGTGGTCGTGGGGGCCGCTGGGTTGGCTGATCCCGAGCGAGACGTTCCCGGTGGAGACGAGGTCGGCCGGGTTCGCCTGCGCGGTGAGCGTGAACATGCTCTTCACCTTCATCATAGCGCAGGCCTTCCTCTCCATGCTCTGCCAGATGAAGGCCGGCATTTTCTTCTTCTTCGCCGCCTGGATCCTCGTCATGGGCCTCTTCACCCTCTTCCTCCTCCCCGAGACCAAGGGCGTCCCCGTCGACTGCATGGCCGACCGAGTCTGGAAGCACCACTGGTTCTGGAAGCGCTTCATGGCCGACCATCGTGAACCCGACAAGCAAAATTGTTAGTCACTTCAGCTTCAGCTATAGGGAGGAGAGGAGGGTAGTGTTTTTTTTCTATTTATAAATTTTGTTTCAGAATTTGAGTTTACAAGTTTGCTGGTTCTCGCATATCATATGGGATATGGGAACGGTTTGGTTGCTGATTTGGGTTTGTGAGGAAATAAGGGTTGCGTTGTGTAGCTGAATGTAGTTCCCGGCGGATTGAAATAAAAGGATATGGCAACTTGTTTCATTTACATGTACTTTTTGGTCTAATTCTGATTTCAGTTTCTTTCTAAGTGTTCTCGTGTTAGTTTTTTGATCAGCCAATCAGGAGAGCCACGTGTTCTGGACCGACCTTTGGGAATCGTGTTATCGGTCTTTTAACCCCTTGTCAACATTCATCGAAGAAAAAACCTGTGTGTACCAAGATTCGAGCTCAGGACCTGACATGTATTAATTGATCGTATTTCGCCCGAGATGAAAGAAAGGATAGACAATCTACCTTTTCAGAGATATCACCCCGGTTCTGATTTGGAACAAGGATCATTCTAGAGAAGCTTGTTTTGGTTGTAACTACGGGTCATGTTGTCATATTAACATATGCGAGGCACGCAAAAGTTAGCTAGGTTAGTCAAGACGAGTTCAATTAAAGTATGAGATTTTAGATTTGAATATGAGTATGAATAAGAGGGGTTAGTATGTAAGTTTGTAGGTAATTTTTTTTATTCTATTACATTAGGTGAAACATGCTTGATTACATACAACTTAGTATGTTATATGTAATAAGGCGAGACCGACGCGGATGGGTTAGTATGTAATTTTTTTAATTCTAAAATGGTGTAAGAAGTTAAGGAAACATGCTTGACATGTATTGATATATTTTTTTATAAGTGACTCTTATGCTATCTTACACATGTATAACATAAGTTTGTGGAATTTACAATTCACATCAATATTTCTTTAATGTGTAATAATAATGATATGTTTTGTAGCATCATTACTATCTCTGATCCATTTTTAGCAATAAAAAACCACCTCGGATCTTTTACAAAAAAAAACTATTCAAATTTATCATTACATTGTGACCCTAATCTATCAATAAACTCTTCTCATTTCACTCAAACTCACAACCTCTTAACAAGAAGTGTGAACTTCTCAAATCACTAAGTGCCCCTCAAAAACTTCATTCCTATTCTGTTCACAATTTGCTCATTTGGTGCGCGAGTCTAATTTCTGTCCTTCACCTTGTTGTTGAAGGTCAAGGACCTCAGCAATTATATATATTCTATATAATAATCATTTTTAAACTGTTATATCATGTTATTATTCTTATATTTGTAATTGATTACTCATGGGATGATCTAGTTTTGAAATGATTTTGAATTAAAGTTATTGTTAGATCATTAATATGAACATATTAATATAAAAATATATTTAAAAAACAAAAATATATATATGAATTATTTTTTAATAAATACATTTTATATTATTATTTAATGAATTAATGCGAACTAATTTCAAGTTGACTCATTTATTTAATTTTAATAAATATTTGAATTGAATTGAGTCGCGTTCGAGTTTGTCTATTTTATTTCGAACCGAACTTGAGTTTAATTGCATAAATTCATTCGAATTCGAGCAAAACACTTTTTTTCACGGACTTTGGCAAAATGGAACTCGATTTGGCTAGTTTTTGCACCGTTATCCTTATCCCAGTAATTTATTCTGAAACGTCATTATTTTACAAGACTTAAGAAACAAATAGATTATCTGATAAGAGTTTAATAGACACGTGACACGTCCGAACGGTTATCAGATGACATTGGACTGGGCTTATCTATGTAAAACCTAAATTGGGCTTATCTATTTTTTGGTACTTTTCGAATACTGAATTTGACAGATCGATTAAGCCAGCTCAATTTTGCTTCGACTCAACCAAACCAAACCGAAAAGAAGCGCAACCGAATCATAATTCATATCTCCGCTTTTCTTCCCCATTCCCTCTCCACCAGTTAACCCTAAACCCCATCTCAATTCTCTTCTCATCCAATCGAATTCTTCGTCCTATTGCCAAATTGAGATCTGGTAATTGATCTTTTCCTCCTAATTCGATGTCAAAATCTGTAGATTTTTCCATTATGTTCTTGCGTTTTATTGGATTTTGTTTTGTCCTTTAGCTCTTCTCCGTTCGTGAAATTGTTCCCAGTGAGAATCAATTATCCTTTCTGATCTAAGAATGATCGATGCTATCATTTGATTTGATTTGAGATCTATTGCAGGATATGATTGTAAAAAACATATTTTTGAATATGAGGTTATGTTATGTTCTGTTTATGTGTCCGTTTAATCAAAATGGAGCTTCAGTTTCTACTGTGTCATTTTAAGATATTGGTTTGTGGAATCGAATATTTGAATTTTATTTCCCGTCATTTGTTAGTTTGAAATGAATTAATTTTGATATTTTCTGGTTGATTTTTTTTTATAGAATTCAATGATGTAATTTTATTTGAAAGGAGTCCACCTCTTACTCTTGAAGCTTTTCCTGGTGTCAAACTCTAATTTTGGTAAAGTTCAATTGCAGTTATTTGGTGTAGTGTAGGGGCTAATTGGGTCTTACTAATAGTTGTTCAACATCATTTTTTTCCAACAAATTCCCATCGGGTTTAAACTTGAAATAAGTTTTCATGAAAATGTTTTTGATCTTTTTTTTATACTGCCTACTTCAGAGATGGTTAATAATTTTACTAGTGCTGCTTCAATTTGTTACTACCTTTCATCTTCCTTTTGTAGAAGAGCATGAAGAAACATCAAATGCAAATAAGATCATATATTGCAAATCTGTCATGTTTGTTTTTAATATTTACCTTATTGCGTCTTTTGTGTTTTAGCAGGAGAAATGTCTTATGCGGAGGCCTACTATATGCATGGAGGTGGTGTCCATGATGATTACTGGCCGTCTTCTAGCAGAAAGAATAGTACAAATGGCAAGCAGAGCACAAACAGAAATGACGTTTATCTCAGGCACCATAACAACTGCCATGACTTTTCAAGAAACTTTAGGGAGCGTTCAAATAATTCTGCTTATGTTCAGCTTGATGGCCCACCATCTTCAAAAAGGAGAAAGTTTTCAACTTCTACCTGGGGTGAGAGTGGTAGGCATTTTGTGCCACCGATAACGTATGAAAGTGCCCCATTAATTTGCAACAACCCAGTTGTTCCCCCTACAAGATCATATGTTGGTGTCACTACATCAACCTATTGCAAACGTGACCGATCACAGCTTGAAGACGATGGAGAGGTTGTGTTTATGTCTAGGGATGAGATAGAGAGTTGCTCTCCCTCTAGGAAAGATGGCATTGATGCTTTACGTGAAGCACATTTGAGATACTCGTATTGCTCCTTTCTTCAAAACCTTGGGATTCGTCTTGAGTTGTAAGCCCATTATATCTTCATATTTGTTTCAAAGTTGTAGTGGCTACATTTTTTTGTCAGTTCACTCTTCCATTCTAGGTTTGTCTGCAAAGTGGTTAGAGATTACATGTTTATATAATTGAGGTAGCATGATACTGATTACGAATTATCATGTGCCTTGCAGGCCACAAACCACTATTGGGACTGCCATGGTTTTATGCCACCGGTTCTTTGTACGAAGATCCCATGCTTGCCATGATAGATTTGTGAGTTTCCTTATTCTAATGCATATGCTTTTTTGAGGACTTGTAGTTATTTCATAGCTAATGCTTGGCAATAACATATAGTTATTTTGCCAATCGTCATACACCTTGCTTGAATTTTGAGAATTGAGCATCTATATGGTCTGATATTTATTAGCCACTGGTAATGTTTAACCTCTCTCTATATGTGTGTTTGTGTGAGCATTTATTTCTAAAAAACTATATCTTGCCGGCAATCACTAGATTGGTCTTGTTATCATCATCATCTGCAAATTAGATTTCATTGTGAACTTGATAAACAAAGAGTAGATCAGTAGCTGTTACCCCTAAATGTTTGGTTTATATATGCGCACGCGGTCAGACATTATTTAAGTGTCTTATGTTGCTAGTACTTGAAATTTATCAATAATTTTTTATTGTTTTAATTTTTTGTTTTAGAATAAAATAGAATAGCTCCTTGTCCTAGATGGTGTCCTACTAATTATGGACACTGTATGGGTACAAGGTTTGCGATTTTTAGGAAACATAGGACATAACAGGTTGGGACATGTTAAATTCCAATTGAACCTATGTACTATACATGCAATAAAATACGGCTCTTGGAAATTTTATAAGACCAATTCGCATATGTTACAGCAAACAAACAAACAAACAGGTTTCTTATACTGAAGTTCGTACACCAGATTCAATTCACGTTTAAGATGAAAAGCGAGGAAGATTTAATATTCATTGCATTTGCATGTATTATTCCTTTTATTGTTTTTGCTGATACCTTTTACTCGTATTCTATATAATGTGAGCTGCGCATAAAATTTCTACTCTTTTATATAGTCTTAATGGTGCATTTGGTTAAAATCTAACGACGTGCGTGCTTAAATTACTTATCCTGTCATGTTTCAGTTGGTTGCTACTGCTGCTCTTTTTCTTGCTGCGAAGTCTGAGGAGACGGCACGCCCACTGAACGATGTAGTGCGTGCATCTTGTGAAATTTACCATAAGCGGGATATCACATCATTGTCATATCTGCTCCCTATTGTGAGTTATTAATACCCTTTCTTTTGCCTTGAAATAGTAAGTTTTGGCATAAATTTTACTGAAGATGTCTAAATTACAGTTCAGAAGCTAGTTTGGAAGGGTGGTGATGGTATAGAGTATAATTGTAATTAACATATGCATTTGTATATTGTGAATGAATACCACATCTATAAGCATTTGTAACTAACACATTTGTATATTGTGCTGTCTTGAAATATAAATACGGGGAGCCTCTTTTTTAGAATCCAGAAAATTTTCTTTGTAAAAAATATTTATTTTGTATATGTCATAACACGGTTTGTGGATTGAACAGGATTGGTTTGACCAATACAGGGAGCGGGTCACTGAGGCAGAGCAAATGTTATTAACGACTCTAAACTTTGAGCTTAATGTTCAGCATCCATATGATCCACTCACATCCATTCTTAACAAACTAGGTCTTTCCCGAACTGTTATGGTGAATCTGGCATTAAGCTTGGTCAGTGAAGGGTAAGTTTTACATTTCCAAATACGCACTATTTATGTATATTTTGATGGATTTCTAATCCATTGTGAGGAAATGGTGGTTTCAATTGATTTCTTGGACATAGCCTGCGTTAAAGTTCATATAGTATTATTAACTATGAACATGATGTATGGTCCTACTCCATCTTTTGGTACCGGTCTGGTTTTTTGTTATTTCTATATACCCGTCGTACAGGGTAATTCAAGTAAAAAAGTCAATATGG
Source organism: Geranium brycei (assembly GCA_036897365.1). NCBI lineage: Eukaryota > Viridiplantae > Streptophyta > Magnoliopsida > Geraniales > Geraniaceae > Geranium > Geranium brycei. Next base: position 3,625 of record JAYMTP010007829.1, on the reverse strand, counting down.
ACATAGATACTCATAACGTGCAATGATGTCTACTATGTTGATTGTTGGACCGCATTGTGTTAAAATCGGAATCAGATTGCAGACTTGTTGATGTTTGAAGGTATATAATGATGTTGAGGATGCACTGGTTCTCCTCCTTCCCTTTTTTTCTATTAAGAACAACTAGTTTGCATGCTTTATTTGGTTGCTATATTGATTTGTTTGGCATGGCATATAATTGCAGGATTTACACAAGATTAGATGCTGCCTGTATGATATTCTTAGCCGGCGGGTTGATATGCTGGTCATGGAAAGTTTTGTTTTACGTCTGATGTTGAACTGCTGATGTGTTGTGAATGTCTTTACCGTTATCCCCATCCGTCAACTTGGTTCGTTGGCTATTTAAGATAGTCACAGAACGTCGGGACAGTGATCATGTCTTGCTTCTCATTTGTTTCTCTTTTGAGTTAGGCAACATGAGCATCTGAGAGCAACGTTAGTAAACTTGGCTGTCTGGAGAATTCTTGACTAGGCAGGAAATGAGGTTGTGTCTGTCATCTGGTTCTTTTGTCAAAAGAATTGTGAGCCATATCCTTTGATTTTAATGCCTCTCTTGGGAGATGCGTATCTCAAGCGCCTGATGCGTGATTGGGTATGCCAAACATGCATGTGGTCACCCAATCACTGATAAACAGCACCCGTAGAGGTCGGGGTTGCTGGGGTGCAGCTTTTTAACAGATACAAAATGATGAATTGGTAAAAGAATCATCCAAATCATCCCTTTTGCAATTAACCTTTTCTTTTGTTTGAGGTACATATTTTATTTCATGACTAAGGTACTGGTGTTTTCAACAAAATATGCTAATCAACTTCAAAATTTGTATAATTCATTTTTTTAACTCAGCTATATGCTAGTTCAACTTTGTCCTTTTTCATATCGTGGCATAAAGCTTTAGAGTTTTATCAACTTAATCAAAGTATTCATAGAATAATTTTTTCATCAATGCCCTTCTAAACCATTTTAAGTAACAAAACATGTTATGCATTTCAAGTATCTTCTTAAATATATATGCTTTATAAGTTTATTACAATATTAACCATTTATTTTGGTCTTCTCCCTTGCCCGTCATTATGATTAAGTTTATTAATGAAGTTCTTTTGTTTCTTGAAGTTTGGGAATTGAGGTCGAATTTGTTTGATTTCTTGTTCTCATTCTTTTGTTGTAAGTGCATTAGTTTTAGTAAAGTCTCTTTAAACTCATTTTGTCCCCATGGCTTAAATAAATACTGGAGAAATTTAATGTTTTGAACTTTGGTCTTTAGACGTCCTTAAAACTAATTAAAGATTTACCTTTTTTCTGGTCAGAGTCTTGCACTTGTTTTCCCACTGTTGGTCGCCTGTATTTGCCTATTGGTTCAATGTCTAGTCTTGAGCTGGTCGTAGAGTTTTGTGTAGTAACATATAACCTGTTACGGTACTATCTATATATACGATATAGACTCAGAAATGTATAGAAGATGAATTACCTAAAATACCACGGTGAAATAGTGTCAACTTAATGATATGATCTTGATGGCTTATATTTTCCGTGTTCTGGTGTAGTGTTTCAAACATATTGTGGCGCTAAACAGTGCCTGGTTGGTCATCTGTTAGGAATAGGTGTGTGCTAATTGAATAGAATATGGCTGTGAAGTAAATACTGTTAGTTGGAAATAGTTATCCACCCATAATTAATGCTAATAGATGTTAATAGTTATGCTACTGCTATTTTGTTGAAGAACGCTGTTCAGAATCTTGCATGCTACTCTATTTCCTCTAACAACCCAAAAAACTTGTCTTCTACTAAGTCTATCCACTTCCATTTTCAAATCTATTGCATTTAGATTAATGTTTATTTGGGGACATGCTAGTCTGTACGTCTGAATATTAATAGCCGGTACATTTCCTTCATAAATAGTTGTGGTTTTCTGGCACAACAGGTATTCTTGATGTGATGGGGGTGGAAATTAGGTTTGGGCTTTATAACATAGGCTAGGATTACTGTTATAGCAAAACTACTATACAGGTCTGTTTATACACACAAATTAAGGGGGTAGAAAAAAAATCATAGAATCCGAGCCATCCTATTCCACCGGAGCAGAAAAGGATAATATACCTTTTGTGTACATGACGTTCTGTTCCACCGTGGAGATAGTGAAATAGTTTCAAGTCATCAAAAAACAACCTTGACGTAAAATGGCAATGGCACATCTGAAGGTTTTCATTTGAGAAAGGTGTCGGTGGACTTAATAGTCACTCGGGATACATGTTCGGCAGATTTACTTGAAATTAAAAGTGTATATGATAAATAATTGACATATGTTCATTTTTGTGTATTCATGCATGCATTGCATCCAGATTTGATTATCGCGATGACGATGGTAGCATTTGCTTTTAGAAAGAAAAAAAATCGGTTGCAATGCACTGCTACTTTTCTCAAATTAGTTGCATGTGTTTTGGGGAGTTAGAAAAGCCCCCGCAGCAGAATTGGGCATGGGAGTCGATGCACTCTCTATATGGGTATAACATGTTTGCTATAGTATTGGTACTCAATCAACAACTCTGCAGAGATTCTTGGATTATATTCACCTGGCTTGCTCTGCATCATATTTAGTTGGTAAGAAAATGACTGGCTTGCATTTCTTTGTTCTGTTCAGAACCAATATTGACTTAATTTGCTTTGTGCCCTTCATTTTTGTATGCTCATAAATGTTAACAAGGCAAATGTGTGCCAACTTGTGGAAGATGTTGCCTTCGTTCTAATGTTACCCTCAAGTGAATGGTTTGGCTAGAGATATATTTCCTTACCTCTCTGAGCGATGTTGGTCTTGTTGTTTTCAAATTACCTTTCTAAAGCTTATGTTTGTTTTTGCAGGCTTCGGAGCTCGCTGTGGCTACAGTTTAAACCCCACCATATTGCTGCAGGAGCTGCTTATCTTGCCGCAGAGTTCCTAAATATGGACCTTTCATCTTATCAAAATATCTGGCAGGAATTCCAAACTTCGCCGGCAATTCTTCAAGGTAAGTCTTAAAATGTTACTTCAATAACCTAGTGCGCATTTGGACGTGGATGTGAAATGGTGCTTCGGGTGTTCTTGGATATGTTGCGTGACAAAAGTTAATGCAATCAGAACTCTTAATGTCTACGATTTGATGCAGATGTGGTGAAGCAGTTAATGGAGCTTTTCTAGGAGGTAGCGAGGAAAGGTTTATCATCTTCGGAATGTTATTCCGGGTAATATATTTACGTGGGGGTCAAGAAATGAGATTGGAAGTGTTTTATGTTTGTAGATTCATGTCATGTAAACAGATGTGCAGGTCTATGTGGAGTGAGTGTGATTTAGGAACTGCTTTTGAATTGTTTTGGTTTCTTGAGTGTTTCAATTTTATTGATGGTTAAAGATAATACAGCAAACTACTTTTAAAGCTTTTCTCAAGGTCTAAGCTATTCCTATGCGTGTATGATGTATCTTCGGTTCCATATTCAATTTTGAATATATATATATATATATATAATACAGGGTATAAATCAAGTGAGAACCTCCGCCCAATTTTAGAACCTGAGAATAAGTCACAACCGTTCGATCTCGCTGATGAGATAAGTGAA
>JAYMTP010007828.1:0-10629 GCA_036897365.1 Geranium brycei | reverse complement strand
TGTATGTTTCATCATGACCAATGATTAATTTCATCCAATGGCTAGGACTCGTTCTAATGTTTGTACTATTAAATATGTTTGTATTCTAGTTCATCCCCTGGTCTGAAGTCAGGGAGCGAGCAGTGTCAACCACTAAATTACACTCAAGCTGGTAATGAATATTAGTAATATTGTATACCGAAATAGATAGTTAATGATATGATCCAATTAATATTTTTGCACATTTTTAATTCGAATATGTAAATATAAAGAAAGTGTGAGTGATCGAAGTTATATGTGAAAAATAAGAAAATTGCATTTAATTAGAGTAAAATATAGGAAAAATTGCAAAAAGTCTATTTATAATCATGTTTTTTGCACACTCTCCATTTACTGTACTTTTGCAAAAACTCTCATTCACTCATGTTCGTTTTTACAAAAACTCTCTCTTGCTCATGTTTATTTTTGCACACAATCTATGCAAATCCGTAAAAATTAATGTAAGTGTCACTTAAGTGTTAACTCAAACGTGCTTAGGGGTGGGCACTTTGGCAACGGAACTGGAGACAGAATCCAAATCGAACCAGAATCGGGAACCACGGGAAACGGTTTCGGTTCTGGTTCTTAAAATGGAGAAATGGGGAGTCCGGTCCGGTTTTTGGCTCATGCACACCCCTAAACGTGCTAACTCAAACGTCCAACACTTAAGTGACACTTCCGTTAATTTTCACGGATTTGCACAGACGGTACAAATTTGAACATAAGTGAGGGAGAGTTTTTGCAAAAATACAGTAAAGTGTGAGTTTGTGCAAAAAAAACAATTGTAAAAAGAATTTTCGCATTTTCCCTAAAATATATAGTGTAGATTAAAAATAGTGATAATTAAAATCATAAAGTAAATTGTTAATAGAAAAATTTGTATTGTTTTGTTATGTCAAATTAAAGAAATTTAAGCAAGCATATATAGTAGTCGCCAATATATATATATATGATATTATTAGGTTGTAAGATTATCACGTTACTAATTTGAATTCATACAATTGGAATATTAGGGATCATTTTTCTAGATAATAAATTGAAAATTTTGAAAAACAAATACGAATTCTCTCAAATATATACAAATTATCTAGAAGAAGACGCCTAAAGTGTAGATAATACAAACTATTAATGTCAATGTCGCACTTCTCTAGTTCGATTTGATTACGTGCACTTTGTTTAGGAGACCAACTTATGGCATAGGAATTGGAATTGGCGGGTTAAATGCACGGGTCTTTTCTTTTTGTATGGGTGATTCTTTCGTAGCCATCTACAATGTCTGAAGTATTACACTTTAACATGATTGTACGTAGTTTCAATATCATTAAGGAAAATGGGGTACTGTATTATACCCCTTGACTTAAATTAACCTAACATTCTTAATCTTAGGTAGTCAATGATGGTTGTAAAATGGTTGAACCACATTCGAAAGTGATGACCGCTAAATCGATCAAGAGTTGAAACCCCCGCCCTGGTAGAACTTGTAGGTCGTCGATCAATGGTCATTATAAAACGTTCAAACACTTATTTAGGGATTTTGGTCTAGAAATCAACACCGGCAAAATATTATACTCTTTTCTCATACACATTGACGAAGAAAAATTAAGGGGGATCGGTACTATCAACCACACATTGTACGGCGTAGAACTGGATCCAAACAGATTGAACTCGTCACTCATTAGAGCGAGACGCACGTTCCAGTAGTCAGAAGCAAAAATTGGGTGTGCTTCATCGAACTCCTTCCACAACTCTCCATCTGTTAAATGTGCAACAATATTTTTTCTTGTACCCTTTGCTCGCGCACCACATGTGGTCCGCAGTCTTCACTGACATGTACACACCCTAAAGCCGCATAATTATAGGATATTATCTAACAATTTTTCTTGCTTTCTGACGTTTACGTTTCTCATCTTCTCATCAAGATGTATGACAAATAGGACAGTTTTCACAATCCTTAATACTCTTTGTAGAACAAAATTTACCGTGCTCGCAATCATGATACTTAATACAATTCATTTGCATTCTCTTCAACGCATTCTTAGTTGATACATCGGATTTAGAGTATGAATTAGGCGACGGAAACAAAGATTTGGTATACTCGCACATCTTATCGAAAGAAATGTTTGAAATTATTTTTTATTACTTAAATGACATTAAGTTCATCAACGCCTAAACAATTCATGTTCGACCCCTCGTACAACGAGGTTTGTGCAAAACGCATTAGTTCGTTGTATGCGACGGTCGCCGCTTTTGCAGAAGTGTGTTATCAGTCAAATGTTTCTTCTTCCGCATCTACTCGATCTGCACCAAAGTAATGAGGTTGTTGGCATAAATCCTCTACGAGCTCTATTACGGATCGACATTGCAATTGTTAGAAGACCTATCTTGTCTTCCCAACCGTCTCTGACTCGAATAACAAGTTGCACTCTCAACTTCACTATGAAGGGTCCACACAGTGTATATTGTCAATATGTCGTTCTGTATTAAGTATCGAATTTTTTTATATGTATGATGTGCAATCATTTAGCAACAATGCATGAACATGCACAAATATCGGTCTCAGACGATTTTGATCTTCTACCATGTGTAGTCATCAAACTTCAATTCATACCTAGCATGCATATCAATATACGAATTAATGAACCAATATGTAGACACAATGAGGGTGGATATTTCCCAAAGTCGACGCACATTGGCCATGTGTGTCAAATGTAGTAAGCTAACATCTTAATACTAATCCTACCGTAAACAATAAAATTTACAGACTATGAATAACATATTCACCTAACTACATATAAAGTTAACATAAACTACAAATTTAAGAACCTATGATTTAAACAACATGTCTATATCTATTGAAAACAATAATAGAAACATGATAATTTTCGTCTTTCCTATCACTATCTCCTTCTCCCTTTCAGAATGCAAAATGAAAGAATGAAGGTTTCTTCTATAACTTTTCTTACCAATCATAGCCAACGTTGATGCGCATTGCACTATCAACGTTGGCTATGCTACCTTACCATTGATGGTTAAAAAATATTACCGTTAGGTCAACAAATGACTTTTGCGAAGCCTGTACGTACAATGAATTAATACGTGTGTCAGCTATGATAAACACGTTGACTATTGGCCTCCACTTTTACCGTCTAGCACAACAACTTGTCGTCGGTACTAATTTTTCGTTGATCATTGACTTTTGTGTAGCCAAAACACGTGTCAATTTGTCGTCGACTATGCTTTAACCTGGCCGACATACACAATGAGACAATGGATACACTGTCACCTAGCCGACGCATATGTCCTATTGCCTAGGTAAAACCGTAATGTAGTAGCGACATGACTTTATACGATCAAAACGTCAATATTTTTCTTTCAAACTAACTGACGGGTAACAAATTTAAAGTTAACTATCAGAGTGAATACACTTCAAAATTCACCAATATTAATTGAAATTGAGGTCTAGTTTACTGTTACAAACCGTAAATATCAAAATAAATTGTCGTTGGGAATAATTTAATTGACAAGGAGTAATTATACCATACGGTCGAGGTTAGAATAGTGAGAGAGAACATGTGTATGATCTGTAGACAGCTGTCATAATTCGAACAGCAACAGTCCTTACCCGTCCACGTCATCCACAGCTCTCTGTTTTCTCTAATGATTTTTAATTTTCAATTATATTTGAAATATTGTCGTAACACGTGAAGTTCATGTGGTCAAAGCTTGCTTTAAGGTCAACGCAAGAAATAAATGAGGCAGAGCAGAGTGATGAGAGCTTCTTTACAAATTAAAGCTCTGATTCTTTTGTCCCTTACCGACACCAACTTATTTAATGTTTTCCAAGGAAAATTACAGATTAGTCCATTATGTCAATTTATGGTAGTAAATTATTTTATATGTTAATTCATTACTGAAATATTTTATTAAAGATCATCATTCCTAACATGGTTAAATTTGATATAAAATATTTATATTACTCCTGAATTTAAGAATAAAAATATTTTTCACTTAAAAAATATTTTTATGAAATATATAATAAAAACACTGATTTCAATATTCATTTTTCCAAAAAAATATTTAAAATAAAAAAGAATTTTAACAACATTTTTTAATTTTTAATATTTAAAAAAAATAATAATAATAAAACTAATTATTTATTATTTATTCCATAAAAATATTTTTCAAAATTTTAATACAAAGGTATTTTCGACATTTAATAAAATTTGAAAGCCAAACAATATTTTTTCCAACTGTTTTAACGGCGTTAGGGTAAAATGACACCCAAAATAAGTTTCCCGTAACAAATTAACACAATATAATTAACTATAATGAATTAAGAAAGTGAAATAGTTGATCTTACTGAACTAAAATCTCCTCTATTTAATCTATTTTCAATTAATGTTATAATAAGGTGTGTTCAGAATGAGTGGTGTCAAATATAAAAGTTGCTAAATTAATGAGTATTTGATACTCAATAATATAAAGGAGAAGAAAAGGAGAGAATTGATTGGATGATTCTAAAAGAGGGAAATAAAGTTAAATAAATGTTAGAGACACACAAGGGTACTTGCATGCTTCATGTCGAGGCTATAGAAGCAAACGAGTAACATTAAAATAAGCTTTATATGTGTAAATTAATCACTCATTCATCAATACAATGGTTTTCCACAAATATAACATAAGATGTGTGGCTAATTTTGCCTAAATTAATGAATATGTTTCTCTACTTTTCCTCTACTTTCGTAGAAATAAATTAAATATGAAAAATATTCGTTTATTAGTGGAAATGTAATAGATTTTCGACAAGACTTGATTTGGTTCCCATAGAAATTCCAAATTCATGTTTCCATCGTGTCCACAGTTATGCTATTACTACTTTGTGTTTCAACCATTTTGGTAACTCTTAACCTAGATTTATTATTATTTTATACACAACTTCATTCTTTCAAATATTTAGTTTCCATCAATGGAACTTTATAATTTTATGAAATAGTTTTACCAATAATCAATTGTTGAATACGTTGGTTGGTAGGAGCGCTTTGTAAACGCTTTTCGGGACATATTCACTCTAAAGAGGTGGAGATCGTGGGTGTAAGGGAAACCCTCTTATAGGAAAAAAAAAGGAAAAACTGGTCGGAGGCAGTGATAGAATCAGATTGCCTTAGGGTGGTGAATCATATCCGGCGTGGAAGACAAGTCAGGAATATTTTCGGGGGCATCACCAACGAAAGCTGTCGTATTCTCACTGTTTCAGGAACATGTGTCTCCGTCTCTTTTGCTCGTCGTTCTTACAACTCAGTGGCGCATGAATTAGCCAGATATACTTTAACTAACAGTAGATGGATCATGGTGAGGGGTATGTCCCATCACCTATAGCTTTGGTTGTCCGACGTAACGTCGGGTTAGTTTGTTGCTTAATAATATTCGCGTTTTCCTCAAAAAAAAAAATAATCAATTGTTGAATATATACGTTAATACTGATGCAATAAGAATATTAATCTTAAACTATACTGTCGACAAAACAAACATGCGTAGAGTATGATCACTTTCGGTCCTCTGCATTTCAAGTTAATTTTTATTTGATCGTATTATATTTCAGTGAAAATGACATTTTTGTACATTTAACTATACCACTTTTTCACTTTCATACCCTAACTATAATTTTGGGACAACATGCTCCTAAAATACAAAAAAAAAATACCTAAATTATCCATAGAATCGAACTGGTTTAAGAAATCTGAATTGAACCGGTTCAATTTTAAAATTAAGAAATTGTTTCATCTTCTTTTTCGTGGGTCTGATGCTCGCCTCCAGCCTCAGCTCACCGACAAAGACGACAAATCGGGACTCACCCGGAGTAATGTACTCGTCGGAGCTCCGTCATGACGTGCTTGGTGGCGGACAAGCACGTCGTGTATGGTAGACCATACCCAACAGGACATATGAACAATGCCTCGCCGGGTATGAGTGCTGCCGATGTGGATGTCCCGATGTAGCAGACCTGACGCAGAAGACATCGGGTTTGGACACCCTACACAAATTAGGGTCTCACCCGACCCACACTCGAACTCTGGTTTTGAGACCATAGAGAATAATCCCCTGACCACTGGGGCACTTGAGTTGGTAATTACCACTTAACTTAACTACAAGAAAACTTAATTATTATATTTATATCTAATAAATGTGTACATATGAAGCATACTCTATGTATGTATGGTAGTTGGTACAAAATAAATAAATCTGTTTGGATAATATCAATGACCGGTGACCTGCTCAGCCGGTACCCTCCCATGAGAGAGAAATATGTTTCCTCTAAAATTGGGTCTCAAATGTTCCTTCACACGTCCCATCTTTTCTCTCTCGTCAATGATCGCAGCTCCGACGAACCCGCCGTCGCCGATTTGTTCGTAAATGCGATTTTTCTTCTCTAGACGACGCCGTTTGGAGCCTCTCTTCGTCTTCTCCGATCGCCGGCGATTTTCTCAGAAGTTGAAGCTTGTGAGAGGTACTCTCAGCTCCCTCTGCTACTCTTTATCTCCATTGTTGAGCTTGAAGCCTTGAATCAGTGATATTATTCTGTGAACGCTATTTTCCTGTCATATACGATCGCGTGTAAATGATTCGGTTGTGATATTCTGATTCGATCGACCTGGCTCGTTGGATTGATTGCTCGTAGTGGCGTTGATTGATGTTGTTGGAATGATTTTCTGGAGGTCACTTCGCAGATTGATTCGGGGTTGACGAGTTGAGCTCGAACCGGTCTCGGAGCAGAGGCGTGATGCTAGATCTTGACCTCAACGTGGCGTCGAGCGAGTGGGCTCAGCACGAAGGCTCGTTGTTGACGGCCGAGGACAGAGTCCCGCAGTGCTCGGGGACCTCGAACTCGTCGATCGTCAATGACGACGCGTGCGATGACGAATCGTGCTCCGCACGCGCCGCCGGCGGCGCGTCCACCTTCAGCTTCGATATACTGAAAGGCGGTGGAGGAATCGGCGTCCCGGTGGTGGTCAGAGGAGGAGGAGGTGGGTGGGGCTGTCAGGAGAAGTGTGGTGCTGAGGAGTCCTCTTCGAGGGTGAAGTGGATCGATCTGTCGTTTGGTGATGGCAACAATCAGGTGGTGCCGATGGCCGGTGGAGGCGGAGAGGTGCGGTTGGCGCAGCCACAGTCGCAGCCGCCGGTGAAGAAGAGCCGGAGGGGACCGAGATCGAAGAGTTCGCAGTATAGAGGGGTCACGTTTTACAGGAGGACTGGGAGATGGGAATCGCATATCTGGTCAGTGATTTTCATTTATTTATTTGATTGATTTGTTCGTGTGAGTTTGGTGTTTTGCATTGGATTTTGATTGTGTGGCTCGTGTTTTCAGCAAGAGTGGGTTTAATTGTTGTGGAATTTACATTAAATTCCAAGCTGTTTTGGTAGTTTGCAGATTATGTTTTTGGTTTCTCCAATCTTTTTTGTGTGTTCAATTGATTGATTAATTACCCTTTTTGTGTGCAGGGATTGTGGGAAACAAGTTTATTTGGGTATGGAAATGATCTATTTAGTGGGTTGAATTCTGATTTGTTTTATGCTTATTTAATTTTGTCATACTTCCCGAAATCTGATTTTGGGTTTATAATCTTAGGTGGATTTGACACTGCTCATTCTGCAGCTAGGTGAGAATTTTTTAGAAACCTTGATGAAACTCAGAGTCATTCCTGAGCTTTTGATTTATGGCTGTTTTCAATGTGTTTTAATCTGGATTTCTTTTCTTGAATTAGAGCGTATGATCGAGCTGCTATTAAGTTCAGGGGAGTTGATGCTGACATCAATTTTAATCTCAGTGATTATGAAGAAGAGCTGAAACAGGTTGGATGTGCCTAATGGACAGAAACATTACTGATCTGGTTACTTTTTCCATTTTGTGTGTGATTCTTGTAAGTGGGTTTTCATTTTAGTTTTTATTGATGGGCAGATGAAGAATCTGACCAAGGAAGAGTTCGTGCTCATCCTTCGTCGGCAGAGTACAGGCTTCGCAAGAGGAAGTTCAAAATACCGAGGGGTGACACTGCACAAGTGTGGTCGATGGGAAGCTCGGATGGGGCAGTTCCTTGGCAAAAAGTGAGGAAACGTTTCACGTATTTAAGATTCTCTTGTTTTTAATAGTAGTCGTTAGAAAAATAAGCGTCCTTGGTGTGCCCTATAAGAATTGAACTGCATTTTAATTCTTAAGGGACTCTTTATGTTTCTTCCTCGAAGAACATGCCTAGTTCAAAGAAGAAAACATTGGGCATGGTGTGTTTATCGTGGAGATTACCATGCTTGCATGCAGGTATATATATCTTGGGCTATTCGACAACGAAGTAGAAGCTGCGAGGTCCTAATGATCATGAATTTCGCTCTCCCTGCTATTGCATTCATTACCCTGATTTTTCAACTTCATGGGTTCCATCCAACACTTGTCTCCCTTTTGATTTTCTGGAATCAGGGCTTATGACATGGCGGCTATCAAATGCCATGGAAGGGAGGCTGTCACCAATTTTGAACCGATTACACACGGAGGAGAGTTTATTTCTACAACCCATGATGAAGGTATAACGTATAGTTGATTCCTTAATATTTAGTCCCGCTACTTAATTTTATAAAACAAAATGCTTAAGCTCTTCAAATGATGTGCACCTAAACCTAAAACCTTTTTATGCATTTGACCCAGTTAAAGACCATGATCTTGATCTGAACTTGGGGATATCTTCAGCTTCATTTGCCAATAATCTGAAGGAAGGCAATGTTCCCTTGCCATACCACTCTATCCCCTTTGATGCTCACAGCTGGAAGAGTTTCAAGGTAATATTTAAGCCTATCACTGGCTGATTATATTTTTTTATACATTTAGGCTCTGCCATTATTCCTAATAACTTTCTAGTTCTGTATGGATAAGGTCTTTATTATGGTAAACCTGCTTCATGAACGACCTTGTAATTTTCCCGTGTTCTTGATTGTGATTATTTGCTTGCCTTTACCTTAATCTAGCCGCAAGTGTCCATATAAATCATTCAGTATTTCAAGATGGGTTACATTCAAACATTTAGTCTCCTATATTCTGCTTTTGCAGATGGAAAACACTGGGCCGTCAATGGTTGGTGATCCGCCTTCTTCCAAAGGACTAGCAATGGCATCAGAGCATCCTCCCTCATGGAACGGAGTATATCCCGGATTCTTTTCCAACTATGAGGTAATTTTTGCCATCAGTTCCATAAATTAGAAATTTAAGTTGGTTTGTGTCATCACATTGATGGGAAAATCTTCTCCCTTCTTTTCTCATAACATGCTTCTTGACTAACCATATAGAACTTAATTGATGAGTTAGTACCAATAGATTCTAGCTTCATATTAAATAAATCAATGTGTTGTCGAATGGCATGCTCTTGATGGAACCTTTGAACTTGATCAAGTCTATATGCATTGTAATCGGGAAGAACAGAGAACAATAATAGCTTGTGCCTAGACACTGTCCGTGCAAATTATGAACACAAAATCGACAAGCTATTTTATTATCAGTGTTAATCCAACGTCTTGAGCTTTTAGGTAGATCTGAGTAGTAATATAGTATTAGAGTTTGGAGTTTGGTGTGTCTTGGATGTGCACCCTCACGGGTTAACAACCCATCCGCCATCTTTGTTTCACATTTAGAGTCATATATGGATCACTAGCTGCTTCTGCTGCTGATTTTTACATTAATTCAGTCTGTTAATTTCTGCAGAATATTGAGGTCTGCTGTAGTAAGTTTGATGCAGATGTCTGAGTGATGAATTATATAATCATGTGTGTTGTGCTGAAAAACAGGAAATAAGAGGGAGAGAGAAGAGAAGAATAATTACATCACAGGGAGTCCCCAATTGGGCATTGCAAAGACAAATGCAAGGTCGTCAGGTCAGAGCTCCGTCTCCGACTCCCACACAACAGCAGCCATTCTTCAGTGCAAGTGCAGCATCATCAGGATTCTCGTTTACAGCGACGACACCACAATCACAGTATTGTAATTACCAGGTGAAACCAGCAGCAGGTCCCAAATAGTAAGCTCCTTCCGTACCTTGGTGTTTTTGGTATTAAGACCTCTGGGTTTTGGCTCCTGTTGCCGTTGATAATATCACGGCTGTGTGATTCATTTATATCAGCAACATTTATATCAGCTTGTTTGCTGAATATTTTTCCATTCATAAAATGCGGATTTGCTTGTTTCCACTTCCTACCAGTACCACCTATTAAACATTAATATTAGGTGAAATGGCAAAGAAATGTTCTATACTGTATGTGCATTTTTGCTATTAACATACCACTTTTTTAATAAAGTGATGTGTAATGTGTTAATAGCAAAAATGCACAAAATAACTGTGTTGATACAAAAATGACAAAGTGCCTTTAAAATTAATAATTAAGATTTTTTATAAATAATTTAAATAAAAACTTAAATTTTATAAATTTTAGTTAAAATATAAAAATAGATTATATTTATTTTATTTTTTAAAATTATTCTATAAAAATCTTGATTTTTAATTTCAAGAAAATGTAGTCATTTTTATTAAAATACACATGTTTTGCATAAAAAGTTCAAAATTCACATAATCTTCACAT
>JAYMTP010007827.1:0-10629 GCA_036897365.1 Geranium brycei | reverse complement strand
GATTTGAGCCCTATCATAAAAAAAAATACTGCCCGGAAACAATTAAATGATTTAATAATATCAAAAATACGAAAATACCCTTATATTTGTGTTAAAAGACAAAAGTAAATGATATGTTAGAAATAATTATGTCCAACTATCATTAATGAGTTCGGAAAAAATCTAAGTCATGAAAGTTTCAATATAATGATCGCAATTAGTTCTTATTTTCTCATGTAAAAAGTCGGTTCTCACTTGATAATGTTGCAGTAAAAATGTGGTATGTTTTCTTCCTTAAGTCAAAGCTTAATATTTTTGCCTTATTTTTTAGTTTTTTTGTCTGCAATAAAATTAGATTGAACGGAAAACAGAAAAATACACAAAGAGCGGCAGAAAATCCTAAAAAGCTAAAGAGGAAAGTGAACCGGTTCAATTCAAAACAAAGGCAATTGAACTCAACCGATTGGACCCAGTCCGATCAAAGACTGGATCAGGTGGAGAGTCAACGCACCAACGCGAAGAGCTCGCCGGCCAAAACGCCGGCATTGGAAAATTTCAAACCGGAGCAGGACCCTGTGACCACCATCAAGTGTTCCGACCAGCCCCGCCACCTCGGAAACCACCCACACATCCTCTGCCTCCACCGTTCATCTACACGATTTGTTGCGAATCCACCAATCCTTTCGACCACCGCCGTGTCTTCCTTCCAGTGGAAAGGAGACGCCTCCCACCATTAGAGCCACCGTCGGTCACTGCCGCCGCAGGTCCACCTCAATGCCAGCACCGAAGACGGACCTGGCCAAGGTTACCGATCCATCTCAATGGAAATCAGCCCATATCTGGGTCGTTTTCGTACCGTTCCGTCACCGGAATCCCCTACCTCGCCGCTCAAAACTCGACCCAGATCTAGAAAAGGAAATCCCAGATCTGAAATCCAAAGCATCAAGGGTCGATCTCCTCACTGAAAAGTTTAGCTTCCCCACACCTCCGGCCAGCACTGGGAAAGGTGCGGGAGAGCGAAACTGAGTACCCTTGGAGCTACAGACGAACAGGGTCCTCCCCTCCCGTCCATTCTCTTGTTGTCTCCCCGAGAAACTTCATACCTAACAAAAATGACACTGTTAATGGCTAAGGACCCTCGCCGGTGAGCTTCGCCGGAGAAGGCAGCTCCACCGGCGATGAGGAAGAAAAGGTGAAGAGAGTTTATTTGGGAGAGAGTTGTTGCAGTACCGCGAAAAGGACTTTGTCTTATTTGCTTTAACGAGAATGTGAATTTCTGCTGGTGCATGTTAGTTCATGAAAAAGTTTACAATGTATGAACGAACATGTGATAAGCAATTTGCTATAATGAATCGCTAGAAAATGGGTCGGGAGTATTGAGTAAGGAGTGTCACGCGATTAAAATGAAAGATATATTTAGGACATTTTAACTTTTTACTTCACATTTTTATTTGAATTAATGGAAGTTACCTTACATTAACAAAATAAAATGTGTGGTATTTGAAAAAAACTATTGAAATTGAATAGAGTTAAATGAGAATGGGATAAAATTATTACATTTTTATGTAATTATCTTTAAAGAAAATAAGTTTTTTTGATAATTATACTTCACTATACTTAGTATACACAATTTCAAAATGAGTACGGTAAGTTTGAAACTTTTTTATAAATATTCAAATATTTTTTTCTACACTTAAGGTAATTTTCATTAAATCTAACAAAATTTGTACATAAAAAGTCAAAAATACCCTTGATGCCTAACTTCTAAATCAGATAACTTTTGGATGATATATTAAACGATTGTTTTACCCCAAGTTGAATACCAACTTGTAGATATGATTAAAGATAAAATAGTCTTTTACTATAAAAAAAAGTTTAAAAATAAATGGTCTTGTACATTGAATCGTCTTCAACCTCTAGGTCCTCCGCTGCTAAGACTCCTCCGACGTGCACTCTGGTAATGTGTCGAACAACGACATGAAGAATTGCTTGAAAAACTCACATCAAATTCGATATCCAATAACAATCACAACCTAATTCACATATATATGATTCAGAAGCATAACCAACGCATCCAATTCAAATCAACAGCTCAACAACAGCAACCAAAAACTCAAGTGAGAGAGACCCACTACACTTTGAGTAGTCGCTCGAACATCGTCGACCTCACCCCCAAGAGAGCACTCTTCACTAGAAAATGGAAGATTCACGTCGCCGTTATCGAAAATCTCTGGCTTTTCTTGCGATTTTAAAGAACCCAATTATAAATCAATTCTAAGTCAAGGGGTTAAAAGACCGATAACACCGTTCCTCGAAAGTCGGTCCAAAACAGGGGGTTTTCCTGATTCGCTGATCAAAGATAAAATCAATTCAAAGTCGAAAATCTCTAGCTTTTCTCGCAATTTTGAAGAACCCAGTTCATAACTCAATTGAATATCGAAAATCTCTGTCTTTTCTCGCGATTTTGAAGAACTCAAAGAGAAGTCTATAATTCAAAATTTTCTCACTGGTGTTTAGGCGAAGATTGGAGAGTTCACCAGCATTTCGGTGCAGGAGCTGTTCATGTGGTTCCCAGTGAAGGGGATTCGAGTCGACGTGCCCATCTTCGACATGAATTTCTTCGACCTCGGAGTGGTTTTCAAGATATTCTCCATGTCCATGTTCAACAAGCCACCGGAGTGCATGCCATCGGATGGCCCAGGTTGAGACGTTCTCTGTACAAACATTTTTTCCTTTTTTTTTACTAAAAGACCATTTTACCCTTAATCATATGTACAAGTTAGTAGTCAACTTGGAGCAAAACAGTCATTTCATATGTTATTCAAAAGTTTCCCATTTGAAAATTAGTCATGAAGGGCATTTCCAACTTTTTACAAACCAATTATGTTAGATTTATCAAAGTTTATTTAGGTGTAACAAAAAAAAGTTCGGGTACTTGTAAAAAAAAATTCGAACTTAGGGTACTGATTTTGAAATCGTGCATACTTAAGTATAGTGAAGTAAAGTTATCCCCTTTTTTACAGATAATATCCTCCCATGTTGTAATACAAATATCTCGGTAACAATTTTAGTATAAACATCAAATCCAAATACACACCCACAGTTCTCAAAATCTTGTATTTAATTCAACAAATACTCTTACATCTCGTGTAATATGAATTTATATTTTTGGATATGAGAATTTATCACTCCCGTCTTGACAAATGTATAAACATATACACAAAAGAAATGATACGGTCCCGAGATTGTGGTTCGAGTTCTGGGTCGGATTAAGATAGATGGGAGCTTGATTAAGAGAGTTTTAATCTGAATTTCGAATTCATTCCGAGAGAACTGAAGATATCAAATGTAACAATTTAATAACAATTTTCTCAATGCTTTGTTCACGAAACACGCATGTATTTATAATCTACTTGAATCATAATCCAACTTGCAAACTATTAAGTTCAAAGAAGTAATTACAGGGGTATGGATGACAATATTCCCCATCCCCGACGGGGATCCGATGCCCCGCCCTACTTTGTGGTGGAGAATTGTTGAATCTGAGCGGGAACGAGGCAGGGACGGGGAGAGGTATCCCCGCTCCGCCCTGCCTTGATGTATTAAAAATATATTTTTTAATTAAAGTTATATTTTAAAAAGCATATTTAATGGAAAATAATATCTTTAAATATATATTTTATTAAAATAATATTTATTACAAATTTTATTAAAAAATAACTATATTTAATATTATTTTAGATTGGAAACAAAAAACGGGAAATCTCTGTACCCGTTTCTAACGGAGAATTCCTGCCCCATTTTTAACAGGAACAAGGACGAGATTGTCATATCCACCCTGAACCCACCCAATGCCATCAACATTTAGGGGATGGTTTTGAGATCACTTTTGACTTGATTTGATTGTATTAGTTCTGTGCTTGTACTTGTTCCTTCTTTTAGTAATAAATTTTTTAAGGAGGTAATTACAGTTTACCACAGTGTACTTTGCAAGATTTTCATTTCACTATGTTGTACTCTCAAATGCATCAATTCATTACTGTGAACTTTATTTTTTATCAATTTACCCTCACTTCTGTCAAAATAGATGGAAAAGTTACTATTTTTATTTCTAAAAATGACAATGATATCCCTCTTATGAAATTAATTCTAAAAAAATTAATATTTTATTATTGTTTTTTTAAGGTAAAACGAATTTATTTATTAAATAGCAACTAACCCGGCATCTAGTCGGACAGCTGAAGATACAAATGGTGGGACAAACCCCTCACTATAATCCCAGTTAATTGTTAACATGGAATTTATGATAATTTACACTATTTCTTTTATTTAATTATTTTTTTAATGTTTAGGTTTAGTTAGTTATTTATTTTTTAGAACTCCAGGATAATTTAGACATTTGACACTAATACCTAACTCTGTTATGGATGGTGGTAGAAAATATTGTTTACCTATTAAATTGATAACGAAAATCATACAAAGTACACCATATTTAAGCATATATCATACAAAGTACACCTTAGTGAAGTGTAATTTCCCCTAATCAAATAGAACTTTAGCCCAAACTAATCATACTAACGCATCCTAACAAATTAATATAAATATTAAAAGGTTTCAGGCAGTGTTTGTCTAACAGAATTAGGATTCAGAATCTTAAAATTTACATGAACACAACCACAGTAACTGAGAGGTGAAAAACAAACAAGGGCTAGGGAACGGACAAGAAAGAACACACTCAAACAAGGACCAGAGATCTTTTGGACCCATTTCTAAACAGACATCACACTGCATAACAAGACTTCTGAGAATATTTCACATAAACTTGGTGGTGTGTATCATCTCTAGCCTAATGGTTTGGACCCAGAAGCGATATGAGAAAGGTCCTATAATGCCCTGAAGTTTCTGAGTGAACCGCATCATTTAGCGTCGTTCTATATTTCTTCAGGTATTCCGCTTTTATGTATTGCATATCGATCTCAGTCCTTGTCACAATTACCCTGATCAGCGTTGTGTCATTCGTTCCCATACCCCTCATTGCCTTATACAACACCTAATAAGTTCAATGAACCCAAAGAAAGCAAAAACTCGTTATTGATCAATTCCTAATTCATATGCAATATTATGTATCCATGGAAAAATACCTTGGCAAAATACTTTGGACGGTTCTCTGAACATCTTAAGATTGTTAGGAGAGCATGCTCAAAATGGCCAGAGGTTTCGCTTTTCACTGCCTGTTGAATATCAGAGTGTAGTTAAGCTCTGGAGAGAAAAAGAGGACATAATGATAACTGAGAGATGATACCTTTTTCAGCGAGCCATAGGTATGACGATACGCTGCACTGACAGCGGCCAGATGAGCACTGCTTCGTTCACTGAATATGCGGATGAATGTTATTTCATCAGTTCCGAATTTCTTTTCCCCAGCTTTATAAAGAGCCTTTGCATCCCTCTGGACTAAATCCCTGTCAAATTCTGGACCCTCGTAACGTGTTGTGCTAACATAAGCAAGCAACATCTGCATTTTACCCGCACATTACGTCAAAATACATTTATGATACACATATTTCTGCATAGTGACTAAATTAAAAGAGAATTCACCTTTTTATGATCTCCAGAAGCCTGCTGTTCAATTTCATGCTCAAGGTAAACCCCATGCCTGGAGAAGTATATTTGTTTGAAGACTTGTATCTGGGACGGGGTTCGGGAACATATTACTTCAGTGGCAGATTGAAGGTTAAGAGTCTCGGGCATTAACGCCTCTTTCACAACAACAGCATCCCTTGAAGCTGGATCATTCATCCACAGCAACACAGCAGTCTGATAATTACAAATGTCACTTCAAATTTGACATTTCAAAACATTATTTATATTTATCAGCAGTAATTGACATAGGAAATATACAAAATGCTGCTTACCTCTAGTTTGCCACTAAGCTCTGAAACCAAGCGTTTAAGAAGATCTTCAGAATACATTGCTCGGTACTCTTGCTGGATGAGAGAACGATGCATTGCATCTCGATGAGCCAGAATATTGACCACCGCTGAGGTATCGCAACCAAATCCTGTGGAATATAAGTAATTAAAACACAGGAACATAATTGTTGCACATCATAATCCATTAAAAGAAAACAAGGCATGATATTTGATGGGATGAGCAAAGCTACCCAGATAACAGAGACACCACTCATGCTGTATGGATCCTACAAGCAAATTGTTAAATTTCTTGCAACCCCAAAGCTTCTGTTTTTGATGTGAATTGTGAACCAAACAAAGGAAGAGAAAAAAAAAACAGTTATGGTATCATGTCAATTTTCTTCTAACCCAAAAAATAAATAAAGACAGCAGGAGAGAAAAACAAAATTCTCTCCCCATCTAAAAACTGTTGACTTACCAGGTCAATGTCTATAATCAATATTTTGTCCCTCTTATCTTATCTTTCTTTTTTATCTATATCATGAATATAGTATACAAGAGACCAATCAGAGAGCAAATGGGTTCCGTTGGATTTAAGCTATCTCTCAAGAATAAAGCAAGAGTTGGTATCTTTCACCAACTACGCCAATTTCTATGTCAACAAGAAGAAAATAACATAATAAGGTGATCTACTCTTCCTCTGCACATGTAAACGCAAGAACACAGAATAGACTATTTCCCACAAAATCAGGCAAAACAAAGAACAGATAAGCGGTAAGTAACCCATGTAATTGTGAGAATAAGTAATTAGAGTGAGTGGATCAGGGTTGGAACCATGAAGATCCCAAATTGGGCACGGAAATAGGCAAACGATTTAGAGATGAAGGTGAAGAAGAAAGGAAAAAGAGTACCTTTGAAAGCTTTGTAGAGCTTGATGGCATCATCTCTGGGAGAGGTAGGCATAGGAGGAACAACAAGAGTCGACATGTTTCAAAGATATTAGGCTGGTCTGGTGAGCTCTGCTCAACCGTAGATAGATAGATAGATAGATATATAGAACCGGAGAGCGGACAGCGGACAGCGGACAGCTTAAAAAAATGAAAACCTTAATGTTTGTGTAACCAACCACTTGTTTTTATTATTGCATTTATTATGAGGGGAAAAAGCATCACATCAACTAATTACTTCCCACACAACTCACATGCTATTTATTTGCCAATTTCGTACCCCTTCTTTATAGAGAAGAAGATTCTTCGCAATTTCGCCCCTAATGTATAATTGAGGTTTTGTGCTCATATCAATATCCACCTATCTTGATTGTTTGTTTATCCCAGTGGTGTTCAAAATTGATTAAAACTTGTTTATCTCTATTTTTTCTAGAAAAAAATAAAATTACACTTTTGAAGCATGCTTTAGAAACATATATCAAAGAACTAGGCTTCTTAGGCTTATTATAGAGATTGTGGCATATCGATATCGAGCACTTGATCTCCGAACAACCAATTGATGGAAATATGATGGAAGTCCGACCCTATCCAATGATAGTCTGATGGAAATATGTTGAAAATTATCCTATCAATGTCGGACTTGTATTAAGTACAAAAACATCGGACTTCTATCACCTTTGATATTTTAACATTGGTCTTCTAATTTTTGTTCTAAATCTCAAGCTCCTATTTAGGGGCTCTTGATGTTTACTTGGATGGTACTTCTTCAAAAGACTTCACCTTCTCCCATTGACTACTAGACGATATTTCTTCTCTGTATCTTGAGTAGGGGACGGTTGATGACTCTTCCTCACGTGCCAGTTTTTGGATTAAGGGATATATTTTTTTGGATGACATGAATGTACATGTAGACATAGGCACCGAGACTGAAATATTATGGCGTATGAGAGCATGACTGATATAGGTAGTTAGTCAAACCCGAATCGACGTAGATTTTTTTAATGGAGTTTGATTGATACATGTAGTAGATATATGTGCTCGTCGAGTTAGGCGATGAATAAGACTATCATAGAGAGAAACTATTATGCGAAAACGTTTGGATTGTCCTCCCCATTTCTACTCCAAGCCATAAATCCTCTCCGCGTGACGCATTGGGAGTGTCTTGGACCACTACGCCAGAGCTGCTCACGAAAATATTGTAAGTTAGATCGAGAAATAGACTAATATTCTAACAAATATAAAATTTTTGACATACATTATTAAGATTGATTGAAGAGATAATGACACTTTGTTACACCTAACTATCGCGAAATGACACTTTCATACCCTAACTATTTTTCTCTCTTTTTTAATACCCTGACAATTTTTTTTGTGACAACCTACCTATAAAATGTCTAAAATACCACTGGATTAAGGAAGCAGAATTAAACTGGTTCAATTTGGTTTAAAACCTCAAAATTAAACCGGATCAATTTATTGCAAAAAATTAAAATTAAAATTGGTGAAATTACATTGTTGTCCTCTTCTTCAACCTTTCGCTCCTCTCTCGCCTATCTCCCTCTTCTTTGCAACCAAGCAACAGTGTAGAGTCACATTATAATTATTACAACCGAACAACAGTGTAGAGCCACCATTATAATTGTAGAATGTTTTCAATTATTTCCAATAAAAAAATTGAAGATGAGGACAACAATGTAATTTCACCAATTTTAATTTTAAATTTTTGTAATTAAATTGAATCGATTCAATTTTGAGTTTTTAAACCAAATTGAATCAGTTCAATTATGATTCCTTAATCTAAGGGTATTTCAGGTATTTTAGGCATTTTATAGGTAGGTTGTCACAAAAAAAATGTCAGGGTACTGAAAAAGAGAGAAAAGTAGTTAGAGTATGAAAGTGTCATTTCGCAATAGTTAGATGTAATAAAGTGTCATTATCCCTTGATCAAATAAAGATTACTGTATTTTCGTGCAATAGAAAAAGTAATTTCCAAACTCAAGTTTCTTTTTTTTGAATCACCAAACTCAAGTTTCTAATACTTAATTTACTCATAAAGAAAATTACGTGTTGTAACCTCATTTCCTAAATTAATGAGAATATTGAACAATTCATTCTAAAAGAGAGTATACTTTTGAGAAATAGACTTGAGCTATAATTTTATTTGATTAGAGTATAATAGAAATTTATAGGGTCTAAAGCAAAGCAAAGCAAAAACTAGTGCGCCAAAGAAGAAAGATGCCAAGCGAGTGGTGGATGTGCCCGAGGATATAGACACAGCAAGATTGTAGATGTCGCACGACGCTGTGATGACGGATAGGAGCCTTCGGGGCCATGTCGTGTCATGGCGAATTTCCATTTTTGTAATTTTAATTTTCTTAATATAAATTAATTTACATATGTAATAAAAATACATATTATGCTGCAAATTACAATATTTTCAACTTTTTTTTAAATGGGTCTAAAATCATTTCAAATTAGTACAAAACCGATTCAAAACCGGTTTAAACGGCCAAATCGTCACGGCGTTGCGCGCGCGTGGTTTTCGGCGCCATGACGCCGCCATAGCGGTCATGGCGACCGCCATTTACAACCCTGAGAAATATAATAGAATTGATGATTCCCCTTTTCTTTTCTATTCTATATTATTGATTGATTCTGTAACAATTATTTTTTAATTCCCTTAGTTTCGGTCCGCCATTTCATTTTATATTCATGGCACAATTTGTATTCACCTGTGGCAGCGTTTCCTACTTTCAATTTGTCATTTTTATATGGGAAAATGATTTCTCACCCACCACTATTTAATTTACTAAAATTCAACACAACAGTTAGCAGATATAGAGTTTCACAATATAATAGCTTTGTCCCAATCTCAGCAATCACTACTCTGTCGTAGCAATCCCTACATTTCTAACAAAAGACAACCTAGCTACTATCTAAACGACCAACCCTTTAGATAAAACGACAACCTACTGCTACTGGGTTTTATGAGCTCCTGCTCACCGTGAAACGACGCCGTCTAGTGTCTTCACTTATCCACGTCACTGCCAGCCCATCTTCGCTCCTTTCCTTCAGATTCGTAAAAGCTTTTGTTTCTTGTTGGGCCTTCGCTGTCACTCTCCGGCAACAATGAAGTGTCTCCTTCTCATTGTCTGTTTGGTACCAAGAGAAGAAGGCCAACAATTTAATGTTCTAAAACTTCTGTTTCTTATAAACAAATGTCTTCTCCTCCTCTAAGCAACTCAAACAAACAAATGTCTTCTCCTCTAAGCAAGATTTTTATTTTCGAATTTAAGGCTAACAATGCCAGAAATCACATATTTTTAATCAAACTTCACAGCATATAAGTTGAAAATATATCTAATAATCGGCTTGAGTATGGCTCGGTAAGTGATGAGTTATTCGAATATTAAAGCTTTTTAAAATTAAAAAAAAAGTTAGTCATGTGTTTATGGCATGTTTATGATAACTAGGGTTTTATATGTGTTAGTCTAGAGTTTTCTGTATATGATAATTTTTTTTCTATAAATAGAGAGGTATGTTATGTATTTTGATATCAATTATTCATCAATATAATCACTTTCATGGTATCAGAGGTTTATATTAGATCTTGATTACACTTTTTCGATGCTATAGTTTTGCCCATTCATTAATCTTTTTCTTCGCAAATCTACGGCAGACATCTTTGTCTTCTCCATCTAAAAAATTTTGTTCAACCCTTTTGTTTAAAGTCTATTTCTCTCTTCTCTTGTCTTATGTTTGACTCCAACTTCCTCTCTATTTTGTTTTTA